>JAHZNP010000186.1:0-108444 GCA_020615345.1 Triops cancriformis | reverse complement strand
TTAGAAACCTATTTTCGCTGTATTTTGTGGTGTTTTTCAATACATTTCCACCCCCCAAAAATCGTATTTTTGAATTTCCCGCAAAAATAACGACCTCCCTCCAAAAATCCTGTCTTCTCATTGGTGGAAATTGAACAAATGGGCGTGGTCACGTTTTCGAGCTGGGAAGGCTTTTTCCGGGTTATTTTCCATAAGAAACAATGTTGAGAAAAGCGGTGCCCCTTCAGAAATCGAGAAAAACTGAAGCTCCGCCTTCCTTCCCGTCCTTGCTCCTCCCTATCCCTCGTGCTCGCTCCTATCCTTCTGTTTCCCACGCGGTTCGGTTTCCCCATACTGGATAGGTGTAAGCACGATAGACAGGAACAGAGCCAGGAAGGAACTCGTACAGGGAAGGAAGGAGGAATGACGAAATATACCCAGAAGCCTGATTTTTTTTCATATAAAATATCCAGGCCACAGCTGGGATCGAACTTGCGACCTCACGATCTCGGCGTTACCCGTTAGACCGCTCGGCCAACTCGCTCTTATAAATTGATGTTGAAGATTTGTATCTAAAGTATGCCAACACAAGCTCTATAGGCTAACGCCTTTTAAAGGGCAATGGACACCAAAAAACAACTTTGTCTTATAAGAAAGAGCTAAAAATCTAGTTTCCGGATATAAGTGTCTTTCTCTCAGGTGCGAAATACTAACGAAGATATTTAGGAAATAAGAAATCTGAAATTCAAATTGGACTTCCGTGACGTCACACTTCTCATGGGCGGGAAAAGGCCTAAACTTTGAAAATAAATATCTCAAGAACGGCTGGTCAGAACAAATCGACACAAAATTATTTACACTTAGAATAATGTGTAGTATAATAATCAATCAAAATCTCTATATGCGTCTTTGGTATCCATTGTCCATGGAATTCAAATTTGGGCTTCCGTGACGTCACGCTTCTCATGGCGGGAAAAGGCCAAAACTTTGCAAAGCAATAACTCTGAAACGGTTGGTCAGAAAAATCTGAAACAAAATTCTCTGTTCTTAGAATACTGTGTATTATACGAATCCATCAAAATCTCAAAATGCAATTTAGGTGTCCATTGCCCTTTAAACTTCAGTGAGACATTCAGCGTAAGTATAATCGCTCGAGTATCCAGTGTATTAAATCTGCTTGCATAGAACCCTTACAGTCAAAGAGCTACGATCACGTCGTAGTTAAAATAATAGTAATAATAATAATAATAATAATAATAATAATGAGAAGAAAATAATCGCTCCAGTAAAAGACGATATTCGAATGAAGCCAATGCACAAAGGCTTTAAGCCATGTATGTATTTTTCCCCCTTGCTTTTTTTAGGCATGGAACGATATGTTATCCTAAGGTTAGCCTACCGAATTGCATGAGCTGTGCAAGTCGCCATTCAACTGCTTATATCACAAGTAGCTCACAATTGAACCGTTGCTATTGGCAACGCTTCACATGAGTAAATAGAGATCAAGCGAATGTTTTCTTGTGGCGATTAACAGCAAAAAACCATGGCGAACCGTACAGTTAAAGAAGCTGTGGCCATTAAAGGCACAAACCCACAATATCTAATAGAAAAGATCGTTCGGTCAAGGATCTACGATTCCCGTTACTGGAAAGAAGAATGCTTTGCCCTGACAGGTTGGTTTAATTTTCTCTAAAACCTTCTGTAAAATATTCCTGTTGTTATTTTTAGCCGAACTACTCGTGGACAAAGGCATGGAACTGCGTTACTTAGGTGGAACTTATGGTGGCAATATTAAACCCACACCTTTCATTTGCCTAACTCTGAAAATGCTACAAATCCAGCCAGAAAAGGACATTATTGTGGAGTTCATCAAAAGCGACTTCAAGTAAACAGTATTACTGATTGTTTATCAAAACCTTAGCTAATTTTCCTTTGCCTAGGTATGTGAGAGCTTTAGGAGCGTTTTATATGCGGTTAGTTGGTACATCCATTGAATGCTACAAATATCTGGAACCGTTGTTAAATGATTTTCGGAAGCTGAGATACCAGAATCGTGAAGGCAGTACGTTCCTATCTCATATTATCTGTCTTAAATGTAGCCAATAAGTTCTGGCACAGTGGTGCATTTTCTTGTGTGACAATTTGCGTCGCAACTCATTGGCCGTCCAACAAAATTTTAACTTTTTTTCTAATTTTCTAATATTTTATTGCGATCGTAGAATTCGAGTTAATCCACATGGACGAGTTTGTAGACCAAATGCTAAGGGAAGAACGTGTTTGTGATGTCATTCTTCCCCGTATTCAGGTACACTCCCTTTTTGTATCATACGAAGCAAATACTAAATGTGTTTTTTATTTATATTTGAAGAAACGTCACGTACTAGAAGAAGGTAATGATGTAGAACCACGTGTCTCAGCTTTGGAAGAAGCCTTAGAAATGGACGAAGACGAAGAAATGGATTCGGATACAGCCGCGCCCATGGAGGAGGAAAAGCCTCCGAAAAGCAGCAAAGACAAGGACCGGCATCGACAGAAAACGAAAGAAAAAGATAGAGACGATAGGAAGCGACACCGGAGTAGAAGCCGTGAACGCGAACGCGAAGACCGTGACAGAAAACGCGTCCGAAGTCGAAGCCGTACGCCTGAGCGCGATCGGGATCGTCACCGTATTTCGGATCGGAGACGCAAATCGCCTGAACGGCGCGATCGAGATCGGGAGACCAAAGACAGACGAGATCGGGACAGAGATGAGAAAGATCGCAGTCGCGATAAAGACAGAGACAAGAAGAAGAGTAAAGATAAAAGAGACAAAGATGATAAGAAAACACAAGAGCAAGAAATCGCAGAAGCTAATGCCCTTAGGGCGAAATTGGGCCTAGCGCCTTTACGACCTTAAATTTGTGTTGTGTTTGTCATCCTCCTTTACGTTTTGTCAGAAATACATGAATTTCGAAATACAAAAACATGTTTTTCTAGTGTCAAACTTTATTTTCTTACAACGACACCGTTCTATATTTTCTTACTACAATAGTTCGAGAATTTGCGGAATGTATAAGTGTTCACAAGCTTTTGCTTCTATTAGCATTGGCGAATAAAGCCAAGCTGTACTTTTTTGTATAACTAGGGATGAAAAGTAGTTATAAATTGAAATGAATGTTATTTTACTACGGTTATAGCTGAATTTCTCTGTTGTTCGTAGAAACGTGTTGCCTGCACACGTTCTGAACTACCTACACCTTCTTACTAGAGCGGATTGAACATTTTGTTGAAATGAAAATAGTTACTGCCTTTGGGATAAATTCATAACGTATTGACGAAAGAAGTAGACGAAGACTAAACGATATCCAGGCAATGGAGAAACAGTCTGATAAATATTTCGAAGACTCGGAGCGCTCTACGCTACGGGGATTTACAATAATAACAGGCGATTATCGATGTTAATTTTCTTGTTGAATACGGAACTCCCACTGGGCAATCAACGCGCTTTTTCGGCGGGCACTTTTTGCTTCTCTCTGAAAATGAAGCAAAAAAAGGTTTAACTAACAGACGGATCAGTTTTTGAAAATAAACTTAAGTAAACGAAATATAAAAAAATAACGATTTCCAGCTAAGTGGGGATAGTGATAACTGCAGAGAGACTGGACAAATGTAAAGCAAGAGTTTTTAGTAAATCACGGGTAAGAATAAGTAATTCTGAGATTAATGACGCGTGACAAGGTAAGGAGAAGGTTCAAGGTGTCAGTCACATTCCACGATTTGCGGAGGGCGGAAAAAGAGTGACGGTGACGTACTGATGATGGTTCTCTGGTTTCTGGGCCATTGAATTGCTCACTATCGGTCAAGTTGGAAATGGAAACGGCGCTTCGCAAAGCAGGATTTCCGTTTTCGACTTTGCCTTCCTCGACGGCAGCGTCCTCGTCATCCATCAATGCAAGGAGATTAGGTTGGGATTTGGCAAACATTTTCATACGAGTTAGTCTACGAAAACGAAACAGTTAGCAAAAATTATATAACAAACCCGAGAAAATTCTATTTCGAGCTACTGCACCTTAACTCTTCTTCTCGTTGCTTCATTTCTTTCAACTCTTCTTGGATTTTGTCTTCAGCGGTCGCGAAAGCGCGTCGAGGTGGCGCCACTTCCCTCTTTTCTACTCGTTCTTCAATCTGCAGAAATAGAACATAATCATAATCTATTAATTTCTGCTATGCGAATCAGAACACGACGGATATTTCCCAATTACAAGCTTTAAGCCAAAGACGCAAAACACTTTTTAGTCTATGATTCTCGATTATATACTTGCATAGAAATGTAAGCATACTAAAAGTAAAATGTGTATATACTTCTGGTTTAGTTGAAACACTAATTTGTTCGGAGATGACAGGCGAGACAACTGGAGATGCAGCTTTGGTGGGCTTGGAGACAATTTCAGGTTTAGGTGTGAAAGGCGTAAAGGGTTTGCTCGCAAAGGCTGGCGGACCGTTAATTTTTCCGCGTGACGCAATGAATTTCGCCATAACGCCTTTTTGTGAACTAGCAGGCGTGCTGAACTTCCTAAAAGCCGAAGTCGTCGAAGGCGGAGTAGTATTGGAAATATGGTGTAAGTTATGAGCCGAAATGGCACGTGATAAGGGGGCCGCCTTGGTTGGTGGTGCTTGTGTCGTCACTGGAGTAACCTTGTTAGTAGTCACAGGCGGTACGGGTGATGTTGGCGAGGCCACTTGGTTTAAATTACTGGACGAAACAGCACGCTGACGTTTTTCGCGAGCCAATTCATATTCAGCAGAATATTGGGCCAATTGCGATAGTCTAGCGACCTGAAAAGAACGCAATTTTAAGTTAAAGATCGTAGTTAAAAATAATTAGGTAAATAATTCGCAGACATGTTTAATCCAGAATATTCACACGGGCAGTGTGAGAAATTTAACACTTCCCACGTGAAGGGCACAATGTGAGGAAATTTGGTTTGTCATACTTTGGCGTCAACTCGTTCTTCGGAAGTGGTTTGGATATGTCCGGAGCTGCGTAATTCAATCTCGCGTTGAGAGGCTTCTTCTATTTCTTGCTGAATACGAGAAGTGGCCAGTCGGTGTTGCACGTCACGTTTATCATTGACTACGGTCCGGTTTCCGATCTTGATTACCTTCAAAGTAAATTTAAAGAAAAATGATCATGAACATACAGAAAACGAGAACGAATGACAACAGGAAAAGGACAACGCCCACAAAGTTCGAGCTTCTTAGTTCTACAAAAAGGAAGCTTACTTCTTTGTCTGGCTTGACAGCATGGTTCGGAAGAAAGCCTTTTTCTTTACGGAGCTCTTCTTCGCGGTCTCTGGCCAACCGAATCTCCCGTTCAATGGGCGTTTCCTTAACACTCCTGGAAAACATTTTTAAAATTTTATTTTCAATGTAATTATTCAAGCCAAATGTAAGTAATCTAAATCTCCCATTTTAGAGTGACGAACACACCTTGAGTATAACAAGAACTCCATACTCGCACTCAACAAGTACTGTAATCTTGTGAAAGGAGTACCGCTCTTATAAAAGCAAAGAATATTGCCAACGGTATACATCATACACCTGAACGATGTTACTGTACAATTGGTATCTCTCCAGCAAAGTTTATGTATTGCAGCTAAAAAATATTGTTTGCTTTTTGCATTCTCTTACCAGTAATAGTGCTAGCAGTAATACTTCACCAACAGAATTAAATGCTAGACCAGAAACGCTAAAATGATATAATATTGTCACTAACCGCGTTTATCGTCGCGCAGCACATCGTTCACATAAGATGACTCCTCGCTTGACTATCGTTAAACGAGGAGTCATCTTGAAGGTTCACGATCGTACATAAATGGACAGTAAACTTCAAAAAATGGCTTACCTGAAATGGTATGCTGTATTTTCTTCTTCCTCAGGTTCTTCGAAAGGCTTCACCATTATGCGTCGCTTGGTTATCGGAGCAGATCCACTACTTTCATGCAAATGAGTTCCTCCAGGAGCGCTAAGATCCCCCGAACTGTGGCCTGAGCTCATTGAATCCATTGATTGCGTTCGTTGATGGGGAAACTGTGAATTTCCATAAGTCACTGGAGTTTCAGGACTCGCCACACGACTTGAGAAAGAAAAACACTGGATTAATCATTTTTTCTACACAAATCTTGCAGATTAAATATAAATGAAATGAAATTAGGAAAATTTCTTCAAAGGTATCAAAATTCCAAGAATTCTTCAAAAGAACCAAAACAGTCACAAAAAAATTCTAGGTTGAAAAGTGCAATTCTTAGTTTACCTTAAACGAATCACCGAACTTTCTACATTTCTGGGAATGTTTTGGTTTCGTACCTGTTATGGCCATCACTGCCCAATTCTTCAGTCGTCGCTTCTGCATCCGAGTAATGGCCTTCATCTGTAGTGGGTATCGAAGCAAAATTCTCGTTATCGTCGCTACTTGGCAACGCCGTAATCCTCGGGGCGTTATGGCTAGTCGTATTATTGTACAACTTTTCACGCATGAGCTTCACTTCTTCTTCCCTGCGACGTAAATCCCGGATTTCTAGCGCAATCCTCGCTTCCGCTGACGAGCCAATCAGCGAATTGTCTTCCTCTTCTTCAGCAATTATGTCCCGCACATCTTCACCCACAGATGGCTGCACCATCTTCGCTGGCATGTCTTCTGCGGTACTCTTCGGTTTAGTCAAGTTGAGCAGTTTCAAAGCTTCTTCCCGCTCGCGGGCCAACGCATCTTCTCGTTCTTTCTGGAGCCGGATTTCACGTTCAATCAAACTCTCTTGCGGGTTAAGGGCGGCAGCCATAAGTGAATCTTCATCTTCATCTTCACTGTTCACAGGCTTGGGACTGAAAATAGGCTCGCGGTACATATCAGGCCGTTTGGTGATTACTTCAACCACTTTGGGATTGGGCTTCGGTTTCGCCATGGGAAACGTAGCGGCCTGAAGATCAATTGGAGAAGAATCTTCACTCTGCCCGAAGATGTACTGCTGCTTCTTGGGCTGGCTGTCAGCTTCTGAATCGGTGATGATAGAGCCTACTTCTACAAAGTCGTCAGTAGGTAAATCTAGGAGAACGTCTGAACCACGGGGTGAGTTGAGGGTGACTGAATCGCCGTTGAGGTGTGGCTCGATGGTATCATCGTTATCGAAGCCCGGAGGCGGAGAAATAGGGCGCGATACGGCAGCGAAATTGGCACGGGGTTTTGCCACTACCAGCGGCTCGGTTTGCATCGCTTCGCAGCTGAGCATCTTGGCTTCCCAGTATTGTTTCGTCTTCTCTTTCTGTTCCAAAATGGAGTCGCTGACCACTTCACCTACATTTCCCCAATCAAATAGAACATTTGTTAGAAACGTTTTCTAAAAATCATTGCATCTCGCAGATGACTAGGATAGCATATCTATAACAATGAAAATTTAAGAACGCCACATGGCTTTTTTCCTACATTTTTGAAGTTACAGTAGCGGAACCGGAGCAAAGAACTCGCGAATTCGGACACAAAATTAAATAAATCTAATAAACAAGTTTTCTTGCCGAATAGGATTCATACATCTACTTACGTTCGAGCTTAGTATTACTTACAATAAAGAAAAGTTTCCTCTTCATCTTTGGTAGTCCATCATAACACTTCTTAAAATATCGTGATGTTAAAGGTTTTACTGCTTCAATTTATTTACATTTGAGTTAAGAATTATTTAACATAAAGAGAAGTTTCCTACTCATGTTTGGTAATTCACTGTAAAGGTGTTCTTTTGTAAATTTGTTACTACAGAGAAAGATTTCAGGAAGATTTTCACATATTCAAAGCGTGAAACGTGAGACACTGCACAATCTTTATCTGCATTCACAGAAGTGTTGACCCAAATTACGGACTAAAGAACACGAAACCTGGCCGAAAAGTCCTATTAAGGAGTTGCGAAACGAAACGCTCAAGAAGTCGCGAAAGTCCATCGTGACAACTCTTTTGTCCAATTAAGGTATTGCAAATTGCAAATTGGCAACATTCTACCTGGCATTGTAGTAAATGTTCACTCTCACTTTTGCTAGGACTTAACTCGTGATTAACGGTCTTACAAGTGGCTCTGTAATCTTCTTTTTTTTGTCCATTGCACCGTCTACTCCAAGTCAAACCTCTTATCTACTACTTTATCAGTTCGTTTCCCATTTCCAATACACAACTCGACATTTTTACATCACTAGATAACACAGCGGAATTCACGTTTTCAGCTCTGACGGATTACAGGAAATAGTAAAAATTGGATAAGAGTTCCTTAACACGTAATGCAATCTAGCGTAGAATTTCTCAGCTATTTTTTGAATTTTTATTAATAGTGTTCAGAAATTCAAACACGACTCCCTGTTTACTCTGCCTATATCTTCGCATTAATATCCAAAAATTTGGTTAAAAATTAAAGCCAAAGTCTGAATTCGAAATTTGAAATCTAGCAGAATATTTCGAACTGCTTGTGTCTTGCTTTACAGAAAATTCATGTAAACAATGCTCGGTCGACAGCTCAGTAGGCGAATTTATGGGACAGCCTGCAATACGTATCACGGTATCTCACTACCAGCAAAAAATAGTAATAAAATGAACTGCAAGAAAATCTTGCTCTCTTTTTACAACGCTGGAGCACTCAAACGTGACCACGAGACGAGTATGGAAATCAAGTTTACAAAAAGCTCAAGTTGCTTTGGTTTGTCCCCAGGGGAAAAGGAATGAGCTTTGGAGAGCATCTTACTCGTGGCAATGGACAAAAATCACAAGGGTCAAGCAACTCGCACGTAATTGGCCCGCCCCAGGCAGAAAATAAAAATACGAAAAAAGAAAAAAAAAGTAACAGAACCTTCAATCTGACGCTGCGCTTTTCTCACATATTTGTGGTTTGCCATTCTTTTTGGAGTATTTACTTATCCGGGTACGAGCAAGTACTCCAAACTAACCTTCTCAAGGCTAAATACGAGCCATGATAACAAGGAATTACCAAATGTGACTAAACCAACGTAAGAGGAGTACTGTTTTCATTATGTAAAGCGCAGCGAATTGGCGTTTTGGACTATTACCACATAAGGAATAGTTTAGATTTAACCACATACGCGAAGTGTAGCTTACAAGAACACTGTTCTTCCGAAAATACAAAACTGTAATACAAAATACTAAAGTGCTACAAAAGTGAACACTAAAATAATAATATATGTTCCGGATGAAAGTGCATCCGGAAGGACAGACCTAGGACTTGACCCATGGGACATCGTGACCTCGACTTAATGACATTTCGGGAATTTAGGGAAAGACCTAGTATCCGTAATTCGGACGATTCTACGAACAAGAGAAACCAGGACTTTCGTTTTTATAGGACTTAGCTTTAGTTAGTTGCGAACAAGTTATTGACAAGTATTGACGTGAGACAGATAAATGCAAGTGAAGTTGAAGTTTTGTGATTTGCCATTGTGATTGCTGAACGATTTAGTTGATTTATGGATTTAGATTGTTGTGAATAAAGAACTATTTCCCTACATATGTGTAGTGCTGTTGTTTAAGTGTACACATAAGTAACAATATAATTGCTACAATATTCCAGAAACTTCTGTTTGTTTGTTTGTTGGCTGGTTGGTTTTAAGTCAATCAATGTCGCTTCTATCACCATCAGCATTCTTTTTCTTGAACATCACATAATTTTCATCCTTTAAATTGATTATAAAATCTTTGTTTGTTTTACGAACTTAATAAACTCATTTTGAAGAAAAAAAACTGTACGTGCACTGCTCTATTTCTGAATCCTAGAATTTGTTTTATATCCGCTGGTACGTTGTTTCGCCACAACTAAGTAAATAAAAGATTTCTTTCGGTGCCATATTTGCTGCACTCCATGACTAGATGCTCGACAGTTTCTTCCAGAAAATTCTTTTTGCGATACTCACGGATGTTGTGTTAAAAGCAAGTAATTTTCTAGCTCATTTTCAATTCTACGCGCATTTTATTCACGAAATTGTTCAAGATCCGTAGACAATTCAGGAAAGAACTTCACCGAAAAATTTTGGTGGCAAAATTCCCCAATTTTCAGTATTCGTCACAAGAAATATAGACACAATTGACCGTTATGTGCGAATGTGGTTATTATTCCGAGCTTGAACTTAGGTTTGAACAACCTAAAGACAACTTTGGTTTAAAGCAGTACGAAGCAACCGCAAGAACGTCGTAACGGCATGCAAGCCATTGTGGACCGGTTCGGAAGAATTTACGACAAGATTCATCCCTTAAGAAACCCTTTCGGCAGCGGGAAAGCTTAAAGCCGAACACGTGACCACTATTTTTTTTATGTAACTGTAACCCAATTTTGTGATCCTAAATAACTTGTCCAAGTTACATATACAATACCAGAAAATAACATTCGATAACCCAACGTTTAAAATGCATCTCACTTTCGAAATCTCGAGTTTTCGAAATTTCAAGTTTCGATTCCAGAACCAAATAAATTAACCGAACCACGGTCTGTTCCGTAAACATCTTGCATTCATCCGAAACAAGCTGAGAAAGTTATCCGTTACCAAAATTTCCCTTCCCTTTCCGCATTTTGATGCCAATTACTGGAAAATTGCCCACACTTTAACCAAAACTCGTCCCTGCTGCAATGAAGCATTCAAAATTGTTCTTCCGCATTCACTAAACCCCAAACTACCCACACCTGTGGCTAGTTACCACCTATCAAAATCACAATCACAGACCGTAATTCACGACTGAGGACTTAAAAATTCGTTCCACGCTTGAAAAATTCGCCATTTATGCCTGTCTCGTCTGTCACTCAAGTTCCGATCCATCAAACGGACATTAAAACGCCAGGTGCTAAACTTTACTGCTTCTCCAACTACCACAAGCTGGTTGATGGAGCTGACGGACCGGAAAAACGGAAACAGTAAAAAAGAAAAAAATATTCTCCCCTTTTCTAACAAGCATCCCCATTTCTAAGGCTTCAACCAGTTCACGGCCAATATTTTTTTTAAAAAATGAATCAGTAATTCTCTTTCGACCTTTCCAGTCTTAAAAATACAGAAAAAACACAAAGTCAAGCTGCTTAGCCTTCTTTTCATTGGCTTAATTATGAGGTTGTACGCAACGCCACTATTCAAATCATGCGGCTTTCCTTAATTCGGGGTTTCCTTCAGTCTATTGAAGGACTACAATTCAAAATTCCCCCCTAACCGAAACCAAAATGTACATATGAAAAAAAAACTTTCTAAAACTCGGAAGGAAGGAAGGGCGTCGTTTCTTCTTGATTAACCAAGCATTATGTCAAAAGCTTAACTTAAAACCAGGGACTCGTCTTTTGATGAACACCGTACCCCTCTCAAGGTCATAGAGCATCACACCACACGTTCCCACCGAATCTTAAAATGGTGTTATTGTGTGTGCGAAATTCCTGGGAATTCTGGGAACCGCAAAAGACAAGAAACTCACCTGATTCACGTCTCATCCAACTTAGGAACAACACTTAATCCTCAACGTGCACGTTTTATCAGGTTTTTGCACGTTAAATTTCAGTTTGTATTCACCCATAAACTATTATCGAATTCTTCCTCTTTAAACACAAAATTCGATGTTTTCCTTTGTTGGTAAACGATTCAAGTTTGCTTTGGGTAAACTTTCATGCACTTTCGGTGCAAAACACATCTGGTGAACTGCGTTTCCTGTAGTCTACTGCCTGAGCACCTGGCTTTGTGCTGCCATTGTCAGCACTTACCTGGCCTCCCGAATGCCGCCGGCGGGGTGAAGGGGATGAGGAAGGGGAGAAGGGAGAGTTTAAGGTGGTTAATAACCTACGGCAGCCATGTGGAGTATACATGTATGGTATGTAGTAGGGCAAAGGGGGAGACAAGACAGGTGTAAAGTTGATGTGAAAAGCGGATGACAAGAGAATTCTTTTCAGTTTATTATATATTAATTTGGGAAGTTTTCGTGGTTTCACGTATTTCCCAAGTGTTGCTCTTTGTTTATCGCCAGGTAATTGCGGAAGGCTAAAGGTGAAGGAGAAGCGAGGAGCATGTGGGAAATAACGATCTTAGCCGGATTACTTGCACTGTTCGTTTCAGTTAACAAGTTATCGCGTTCTGATGCTAGTACATCTTATGCTAGTTAATCGTCGGATAAAGAACTGATTAATGAAATAAACACTTAAAAAGGGAACGCAGCTTTTTTACAGATATACAATACTTTTATCCGTGTTTTTTGGTAACTACAATATTTACATTTATGTATAGCAGATATATGATTTTGTGTACAACATATTTAATGTTGTAGATGTAAATTTTCTTGGTTTTATACCAGGAATATATGCTGGAGGTATACATCATATTCTTGTATTTATACATTTAGATAGTTATTTGATACTTTGGCCCTTAAGGTGCAGATCTGGGTATTACGGAATTTTGGAGTGCAGTTCTCATTAGCGGGAACGGTTTAGTTGTCTTGTGTTGTTCTCGTGGAAAGATTCCGATAAGAACAATTCCACAGTTATACCGGAGGTTCATTGCTTCCGTAATCAGACAAGAGAATCGGCCAGGGTTAATTTAGTTAAGGAAACCAAACAATTGCTTACGGAAGTTTAGACGAAAGTTTGAAGGAAATATTCGACACGAGGATTTTGCGTAAGAAATTCGGTTCAGATGGAACAGTAAGGAAAGTGAGAAGAAAGTTAGATGGCTTTTCTTCACTTTACACGCTTTGGTAATTTGAAAGGTATAGAAAGACGATCTCCAGGGAGTATCGTGGGGCGGTTAGACGCACTGAACTAGGAAATCAATGACCCTTTCGGCTAATTAAGATTCTGTGGTGCCTAGAACACATTTTGCTCAATGCTTGGTACAACTTTCGAATGATAGCATGATTAAGCAGCAGGAAACGATTTTTCGGAGATTTGATCTAATTTCACTACATGGTCTAGGGCAGAAATCTTTGACATTAGAATACATCAATTTATACATCGTCGGTGGATTGCGTGACAGCAGATTAAGTTGTACAAATCCGATGGCGTAGGCCTAAAACCATCCAATTACCTTTCGTCAAGACTAGATTTTTTAAAAGATAAAATATTCAAAGCAAATGAGTCGAAGTGCTCCAAACAATTACAAATCTATCATAATTTCATTAGAAATCTATTAAGTAGGTTACGGCAATAGGCCAAAGCCTACGTCGGTTCTCCGGAAAAAAAATCTTTTTAAGTAGGTTACCACAAATAATGTCAAAGTTTTTTTCCGCAACTTCAGCGAAATTATCAAATAATACAAAAACTCGTTTAAAAGTTACTTCAACAATATTTAAAAGCAATTTTTTAAATTATCTACAAAAGTATTTTGAATCTTTTCCATGTAAATCCGGCCACCAATGAATCATAAACAAAACATTTTTAAAAATTAATCCCCCACGTTTGTTTTTTAATCCATGGACTTTTTAATTACGAATAATACGTTGGATTTTCTTACACAAACTTCACTAACGTATTCAGAAAAACAGTTTGAAGTTCTTCTACTACGACTGCTTAGTACAGAACTAGGGCATTCGTACTTCGCCATTTGCACCTTTCGCAATCAAGCCTTTTCCTTAATAAGAAAACAGTCCTCCTATTCCTTTGCTTAACAAACCATTTTTTTACACATTTTTCGGCCTGAAACAGGCTAACACAAAACAAGACCTAGACTCCCGATCTCCGTATTCAAATCACTGCTCCAAAACCCACTCATTTTCAAACCTGAGCTCAAAATTGGGTCTACTCAAACTAAAAGTCATTTTTTCCTACACTGTTATCCCTCTAGCAAGAAAAACACAGCAAAACTGGTCCATGAAGCTTGACAGATCCAAGCAAGAATAAGGAAGTGATCCGACGTCCAGATGAACGTGTGTATAGCATATGCTATTCTAACGGTAAAACTCGCTTCCAGCGATATTCCAAGACCCAAAAGTCGCTCACTTCTGAAGTAAGGCCCCTTGCCTCAGTATAAAGCCATTTGGCGATCCCTTCTTTCTCCCCACAATTACCCCAAGTTTGACCTACAACTTACACCATCACCGAAACACTTAATACTGGCTGGGTTTTTCAAAACAGAAAACATTACCCATATTTCGTTGCGCTAATGGTCACCGACGACGTCCGTCCCAAAGTAATTAGCGAAAATAATACTCTCCACCCGCAAAAATTGGGTTAATTGTCCTTTTAGGAAAGCCACTGTGTTCACTGTTCGGAGATTGGCTGAAAACTATCGAAAAATCCCCAAATAATCATTCCAGTGGATTCTCGCTTCGGACTTTGAGTTAGCAAGTGCGCACGAATGAAGTTCGGTTCATTTACAACGAAAAAAGCCCGGCCCATTAGGGCGCACAATGAACGATTGCGCCAAAGCCTGCACACCATTAATGGATCCGCACAACTGTTCCAGAGCGATTTTCCTAGGAAACTAAACTTTTCGAACGGTTTTGTAGGTGAATCGCAACACGAAGACGTTATAGCGGTGTTCCAGCAAGATCCAAGACCCAGAATCAACCAAGCAGATCAAATGGTTCTTGTATCCGGCCCGACACAGATTTTCCAAGCTTCCAGTCTTTTATGAAAAGTTTCTGTTTTATGTTATCTTGATGATGTAGGGGATTTAAGACAAAGCAGGGAGAGAATTGGAAGACAAAGAACGAAGGTCGTGTAAATAAACTTCCTTGTTTGTTTCGTTTTCTTGCCACAGAAAGCGTGCCAATTAACGAGATACGGGCTACAAATGTAGCACCGCGAGAGAATCAGAGAGAAGGTACACGAAACAGATCCCTGGGAGCGTTGACTCGCCGAGTCCAAGATTCGTGGCTTCAATTTGGGAAGCTTTGACCCAAAAGCCTATCCCGCATTGTTGTTTCCGCTATTCAATGGTTTATGGAATGAAAGGAAAAGTACTAATACAAGAATGAAAGTGTCAAATCATGATCTCTGGGCGTGAAAACGATATGCTGTTACTTTCTATAATACTTATTTCATTCCTTTCTTTTATTTTTTTTTATAGTGCAATACGATCACGTGGTGACTTTTGAGTAACGTTTCTCACCGAACGCACAACAGTTATTCGAAGTATGTTTGAAATGGTGTTTGAATAAAGTATGTATTAAGAAGGTTCAAGTTGAGACTATGGATTATTCTGCGGTAGTAAAACTAGACGAAATAGATCTGTAATGGCTTTCTATGAGATACTTCTACAAACAACTTTCTCGTCAAGATTAAGGCAAAACTAACAAATAAATTATAAAATCTATCCAAGATAAAACTGAAGACCAATGTATTTTTAAAAGTAAAATTACAACTTTTCCCCTTTTCCAAAAAGATCTATGTAAAAACTAGCAGTAGTTAAATATTAGCTAACAACTAAAAGTAATTCCCTACGATCGTGTAACTTAAAAAAGTTAAGTTACCTTGTTTCTTCAACAATTAAAGTGATTTCAAAAAATATATTTTAAAAGTGAACACTAGTGGTGTAAAGATCTTATAACAGACCAATGACCTCCTTTCACATTTGGTTTCGGAAGAAATTAGTTTCCTTATATACAGAATTCCCTTCATTTCTAACCTTAAGGCAAAATAGGGTTGATAGATCGCATCCGAGCATGAAATCAATCTTAATCGTCTCAGAAAAGCGTCATCGCTTTACAAGGTAATGTTTTTCTAACAGTTGACGTCACAAGTAAGTCACTGGAGAAGAAAAAAGTTCTCACGAATTAGAGCTACAGGAGAACCAACTAGTTAAGCCACCTGTCATTCCCATTTCAACAGTTTTCTAAAGTCAAAAAGCGGTTTAACTTACCTTCAGCGAGCTTCGTTTCATCCACCGATAAAGTTTTCACGATTTTGTAGGGTTTCGCGCCCTCTGTTGGGACGACTGCAAAGTTCTTTGGTGGCGGCAGTGGCTTCTTTGGGGAAGGGGACATGGGTACAGGAGGAGGAGCTTCGTCTTCTTTCTCTTCTCCGTTGCTTCGCTTTGGGTAATCTTGATTACCTTTCGTTTCCACGACAGAATTATTGGTCGGTTTTTCTTCTACTTCAACCAGCGAAGTATCAGCCATGGGAATGTCACATCCGCCAGGCGAGCGAACCCAATTGTTTATCCTTTTGGCTTTGACGGCTTGTTTCTCGATGATTCTCAAACGCTCTAGCTCCAAATCTACATAGCTGGCGCCGATATCTTCTACTTCCAAAATTTCGTTGCGTTTACTGTCTTTCTTTTTCTGTTCTTTCACAATCTCTTCGACAATCAATTCCCCAATGTTCACATGCTTTCTCGAAGGAGTGTACGAAGAATCGGAGAGAACTGAACAATTCAGCGCGCTTTCGTCCTTCGTATCCTCTTCGTTGACAATCGACAAATCCAAAGCAGGAGGCGGGTCTGACGGCGTAACCTCGACCAAATCAGCTTTAAATAATCCCCCTAGCGGAGGGTCTGAAGGCGTAACGTCGACCAAATCAGCTTTAAATACCCCCTCTAGCGGTAGAATCAATTCGTCTCTTACACATTTCATCGGCGGTGGTGATTTGGGCAGCTCGGGAACTTCAAGAACATCAAAAACTTCGGCGTCTGATTCTGTCTCGCTTATAGTGGCTTGTTTAACTAATTCCGTAGCCATTTTCTTAACCAGAGGTCCCGATTTTGTTCGCTTGTTAGCCTTTAATTTCTTCTTCTTATGAATGGCTTTCTTTGTTCCTTTTGGCGGGACTTTCACGGGAAGACGCTTCACAAGCTTCCCAGGATCCGCAACAGATGGCGTTGAAGACAGCGGTACAATGATTTCTGCTTCGCGCTCTAAACTTTCAAAACGACTTAACGCTTCGTCTAAGGTGGCAGTTACATCTAGGGTACTTTCAAGTCCCGGTAGGGCAAATATCCCAGAATCAGGACTGCGATTCAAGGATTGGCGATTGGAATCGCTTTTCGGGGAAAGTTTAGGCGAAGGGGGCAAGCTGGAATGGCCCGACGAGGAGGAGAAGCTTCCGTGGGGACTCGCTTTTGGCGGGAAGTCGGCTTTATGATCAGAAATCTCCACCGACAGCTGTTGTAATGCGTTTACCGGCCCAGAATCGATTATTTCGTCCAGATTCTGGTAGAACGGGTCGCTGTCTAGTACCTGGTACTTATCTTCCTCAACTTCTTCCTTCGTCAAATGGACGTCTGGGCTGGAATCTATGCTGTCTGCGTAAATAGGCTCATCCGTTGGATGATTCGGGTGATCTGAACGATTCTGCCCGCGGTTCTTCTCATCCAAATCGTCCTCACTTTCGTCTCCGTCTACGCGAGCATATAAAGTTTCTAGTACTGGCAAATCAGACGTTACTGTTTGATAATGTTCGCCTGATTCGCTTCCCGTTTCACTTTCCTGATTCGCGTGAAGGGGCTGATCCTCAGCCAGGTAAGGCGGCTTTTGGGCGTGTGAGTAGCACTCGAAAATGGTTTGGTAAAGCGGGTTGTCCAACGCAGTGACGTCAGAAGCGGGTGGTTCATCAAAAATCTTATCGGAGATTTTCCGCTCTGAATCCGACGATCGGGCGGGAGGAATTGGGGGCAACGCTTGACTCCCAGATCGATGGCTCAACTGACGGGACACAGCATGGCGCTCTTTGGCTGGTAACTGAACCTTCTCGTCGGCTGAAGATATAGGTGATACGATATTGAGGTCTTCGTCGCCCCGGAATGAGCTTAAACGCTGGATGCGACGAACGTCCGGAGATGGAGGGCGGTTCTCTGCACCGGTGAACACTACCCCGTCCAAAATATTGGTAATACTGCCCAAGGAACCGTCCTCCGAATCCGAAGCGGGACCAAATTTGAAAATATTTGAAGTTTTGATCCGCTCGCACTCGTCTGGATCAACCTGCAATCAAATTTCGAAGAAAAGAAATTTAGTGAAAGTACTCCACGGTTTCATGAATTTTTTAAAAAATCGCCCAACAGGTGTCTCTAGTGTTCCAAGCGCCTGAGGCACAGTCTGAGCAATAGTTTTCTTCGGAGTTAACTGTGATTTACGAAAATAGTCTTAAAAATGTATAATAAAAGTCTGGTATCCTAAATTCTACAACATAATCTTAATTGTAATCTCGTAGTGAAAGAAAAAGAAGGTGACGTGCCAAATTGACTCTGTTTTTCATTGTTTAATAATACGTTTCGGATCGTAAGTTTTATCTAACAACAGGAGTGCGTACGTTCAAGCAAGCGAAGTTAATTAATGCACAACAGCCGTGGAAATTAACGTCAAGCCAAGGTTTATTGTGCGGAATCAAACACAGGAACGCTTAACAGAAGATCGGATCGTGTTATCTAAATATTCAAGTCTACACTACTATAGGGATTGAACGGGAACAGGCTTGTGGAACAATGCATGTAGAATCCAACAACAAAGATGATATTGGAAACATTTAATAAGTTTCTGGTTTCTCTGGTATCTTTTCAAAGTCTCATTTGTCCCGTTCGACTTTTTTTGACATCGTCAAGAGCTAACACGGAAGAATAACCAATTCGCAACCCGTTTTCATCAACAAAAACAGTACAAAATAGCATTATTCTGATACCACGCTTTCGTCGACACAATTGTTGCCCACATCAGTGGCATTCAAATAAAAGTAGCTGTCGACTTTTAACTTTATTCCTCAAAAAAACTTTCTCCGCTTGAAAATTGTATAAACTTAAATTATTCGGGTTATCTTGTAAATAATAACGGACGATTTCTCTTTATAATTCGAACTAAACTGAGTCCTATAAATTGTTACTAAATCAAGACATAAATTAGTACATTACGCCTAAAGCACTCGAAAGAAAATTACCAACGTAACTAAACCATATCGACTGCGACATCTCGGACGACGAGCAATAAATATCGTACTGTATGAAATGCGTATGAGCAAACGTCTAAATACAAGAACTACTTTACGTCAACTCGTCGTTAAACTGTATGGTCAAACGTGACCGTTCAAACTAATTATTGCAAGCTTAAAAACACAACTTTCACAGCTTCATCAAACGAATCACTACTTCTTGTCACTAAAACCTATGAATCCACTATTTTTAACATAAATCACGCAAACCTCGTGCTTCTTCTTTTTGCTTCCCGATCCAAATTTCCACGTAAAGGTCTTTTTCAATCCCAAGCTACTTAATCCATTCATGGTGAATTAATGCAATCTGCAGTCTCACTTAACGTGCAAAAATCATTTCCCGAAATCACTTTATTTACTGCCGAAACAACACGATAACTGTCTTTCTGATTGGCTACTTGAGCTCAAAAAACGCCACCCGAACTGCAACTCAATCTGCACGCAACTGAGGTTGCAACCACACAACGCCGCTACTTTTTCCTCCATTGAAACGCCTAAACCATGCGATTTTACCTTCACCGCGCGCTGGCCGGAAAAGTCAAAAAGCATCACTACTGCCAGCAGATGCATTCCAGAAGTTGTTTCTATTGAAGTACCACCACAGGCGAATCCAGGTCAGTGTGTTTCTTAAGCTTCTTCATTTTTCCCCAGCTTAAAGCTCCGCCTCACTTGAACAAACTCGAGCCCCAGCAAACGATAAAGCTCTAACTTTCTCCGGCTACTTAGGACCACTCTTTTTATCCGGAAAGGAGACAAAAGTCAGAACCTGTACGGGAATTTCGAATCCCCGGAGCTAAGTAGGACTTTTTCGTTGATAAATCGCATATCATGGATGTATAGTTGGAAGACAGGTAAATTTCGGGTAAGAAAAGGCTTCCCGGGCATCTGTCGGGAAACATTTTCTTACTCGAAAATTTCTAATTGCTTTTTAGTCTAGAGATCTAGAGCAAAAAAAAACTTTCCGAAGCTGCAACAGGAGGTAAAGATTTGTGATTTGGTTTTCATTCTCATGCGCTCTATTTTGTATGCTACGCTTTAATAACGATGATAAAGTGACTGAGAGCTTATTAATTTTTAGTTTAGTAGGTGACGGGAATTTTGTGGTTTTTACTTGCCGGGCAAGACTTTCACGAGAGGAGAAAGAGATTTTTTTGCAGATTCTGGAGCAACTCGATAATAAATCGTTGGCATGGAGAGTGCGAAAAAGTGAGGCGTAAAGTTTCTACTGTAAGTTTGCTGCGGGTTAGAAAACTACTACAGTACTTTTGTGCTAGTACTACAGGAATACTAATGAGCGGGAAAAGTAACAGGAACGGAAACACTATATCGTTCTGTAAAAAGAGGGGAAAGAGTTCGTTTAACGGGTGACCATCTGCTTTTATTCGATCGGGAAAACTATAAACAGGAGTACCAAAAGGAAACCGAAGTCCGCTAGAGAAACAAGGCCACTTACAGAACTGCAAAACAACAACAACATTATAATAATAATAATAATAATAATAATAATAATAATAATAATAACAATAAAATAAAATATAATCTTACTGTACGTTTTCACTGAAAGAAAACAACAAAATTGCAACTACTAGGTTTGATTACACACACACACTATGGAATAATGCCCGATTTTGGGAAAAATCGAGATACTGGTGCAAAAGAGATAAGCTATTGCTGATAAGCGTTAATTCCAGAATTAAAGGGAAGTAATGCGTCGCTAGAGAAATCTACACGCCAAAAGGCTTGAATTCCTTTCATTTTGCGGTAATTTGGGATTTTAAATTTTGACTATATTTCTTAATTGTTTGCATTTCGAGATCCACTAAATGCCCTTGTAAAATTTTTCAAAAAAAAGTAATTTACCAAAAGCTGCCCTTGGTTACAATTAGAGATAATTCTGATAACTATTATTGCTATTATTATTAACGTTTTTACGATAGATGTTTTTGCTGCGTTGACTTCGCTGTATTTTATGTTACTTTTGGTTTATTGAGTTTCGATATCTTGCTGAATCTTTTCAGAGAAGAACTTTGATCAAAACACGGAAAAATTGAGAAATTAGTCTTTTCGCGTAAAAAAATCTGGACATAAGTTCTCGATTTACGACAACCTTACTTTACGCTGCACTCTGTGGTCTGGAACGGATCCTTAACGTTTGGTAAGTGTCCACTCTCTATATTATTTTATTGAAATATTCTTACTCTAAATATTATACGGTCAGATCCTGTAATTAGGAACGCTTGGTTGTCTAGAAGAGGTTGGTAAATGTGTTACTTTTACTATAAGGCTTTATCGGTCACAGTGATCGAGCAAATCTCCCATGCGTGTCTTTTTTCGTACAACCGGTTTGAGCTGCATTCTTATTAAACGCACAACACTGTTCATTATAGCGACAATGTACTTAGCCACAAGAATAAAGAAAGTTTTACTTAATTGTTCAAACAACGACATCCAATTTCACTAGATTGCAAATTAGTGGTCGAATGTTCTAATACTGGTTGGTCTAATTAGTTTTACCACGCCACGCTCCTTTAAAATTGGGAATAAAGCCACAACCGAGTTTAAAATCAACTGAGGTTAGAAACTCTTTCGATTCACTAAAAATGTTTAGTGGTTTTTACTACATTAGTTACCTAAGTATGCGAGTTTACGATATATTTCACAAACTATTGTAAGTAGTGTAGTTTTCATTTATATTCCCCCCCCCCCTTTTAATCAGTAGAAAAATTCATTTCCTGGCCAAGTAAGCAAGTTCATTAATTTATCATGTTATCTAAACACGATGGAAATCGGTCCAAATTTCGTAGAGTAAAACAACTGGACGCAAGGGGTCGAAAACCTCCTAAACACAAATTTACTCTTGGAGAAAGTATGCACCTTACTCCTCGTCTCTAGTCTCGTCACTAAAAACCAGTCTCGTAAACGCAGAACTCGTTTTGCTTCCCTTTCCTTTTCTTACTCACACACAAACACATACATTCCCGAATGGGACTTTCTCCTATGTTAATGAGATGGAGAAAATGAAACACTTTTTTTTTCGTCCTGGGGGATCAACTAACTTTTACCTGTTCTTGACTGTTGGGTAAATCCATTTCGCCGATTTCAAACTGCTCTCTCTCACTTCGTTTCAAAATTTTTGTTAATGAATATTCTACTGTTAAACTAAAAACTTTAAATTTCAGATTTAGCGTAAAAAAACACTGAGATTTGGGCTCTAGATTGTCGCTCCTTACTTCGACGACTTTAGGCTCGATTCTGACATTTTACGCTTGGTTTTTCGTCCACTTTATATATAAAAAAGAGTCCTTTAACGGTTCCATGAGACAAAAGAAAGACTACAAGAAGGTTACCGAAGGCTAAACTGTTTTAGAAGGTGTTAATAGGCCGTCGACGTCCACGTTTCTTACTTACGCACTTTGAACGGTCTAACGGAACTTATAAGAGAACACGTAAGGTGGGATTGAGTTTTGGAAAAATGGGCCGCGAAACCATTTAGATTATTCGGACCCATTTCGTCACGGGAACGCATTCAACTCCAAAGTATTGTTCTTCTCAAAGTGAACCTAATGGCCGGTTCCTAACAATGGTGGACACTGTCCAGTTGCTGCACTCGAAGAATAAAGAAGGTCCCTATAGCTTTCGTTTGATCATCTGCGTTTTTTTTTGCGTAACAAAAGATTCTGTAACGCTACCATTTCAAATTAATCTCACCTAGCCAATCCAATCACCTGATTATATAAACTACATCACGAGCAACTCGGAAATAAATCTTGACGACACAACCCATTCGCAAAATACCGTTAATCTCTATTTACATCAAAAGTAATGAAAAAACTGAAATATTCCATGTTCGAAGACGTCAATAAACTCTATACTTGTTAAGAGTAAATATAACTAAATACAGAAGCAACTGGTTTCAGTGCAAGCGACAGTGAGCCTAGATCACGCCGGCTGAGAGCAAAATAATGATAAAAAAACTAATGTTCAGACCAGGGCCGTACCCAGGATTTTGGTTCGGAGAGGGTTTTGGAAGATTCAGAGGGGGTTTTAATATGCAATTTTTTTGGACATTTGGGCATTCTTCTATGTTTACCATTATAAAACAAAGATTTCGGGGAGGGTTTAAACCCTCAAAACCACCCCCTGGGTACGGCCTTGGTTCAGACATTTACGCAAAGGTGGAGGTAAGGCTTGTATGATCGTATACCATTTAAGTCAATGCGATGGTCAGTTTGCGTGGATAATTTGAAAACAAAGCTAAATAATTGACAAAACTTTTACGACAAAAAACTTTGGCTTAGACTTGTAAATGTGGTACATTCGAGCTAAAACGGATTAGTTAAATAGCAAAAAGAAGCTTAAAATTTTTGCGCTTTTGGTGGAAGCAAACACGGAAAAAATTCTCTGCGTCCCTATACTCGGCTTTTTTTTTCAGACAAAAGTTTGGTATAAAATTCTCACAATTCTCGACATTAACTCAAATCGGACAATTCTGCAGACAATGACTCCAAAGTATAATATAAAAATATAAAAATAAAATAAAAATGCAACGCACGAGAAATAATTCAGAATACTTGCTGGCGGAATGGACTCTGTGGGATTGACCCTTGGTCTATGACCTGACCTGATTCCCCTGTACTGACCCCTATACGGATTTGCTAATTAATGCTTGACCTTTTGTACCTTCTTGTTTCTTTCTTATGTATACAAGTTCCTTTCTTTGTAAATACAGTCAGTCATATACTTGAAGCTTGTCTATCTTACACTGTAATAGAAAATAATTCGTCAGAAATCGAACATTAAATATCTCTATATTGGTAATCTAACGCAGTCAAATATAGTATCCATATTTACTATAGACTCATACGATGTATTGTACCATTACATTATAGAATGCGTTTGCGTAACAAAGCAGGTAATTAGGGTTAACTAGAAGTGCAACAAGTCTCGTTACCATGAGAATTTCAACACACAAAGCTAAGAAACCTTTTTTGGAATTCCAAGAACCGTGTCCCAATGAATGGCGTGTCTAATGAGACATACACCACACATACAGAAAAAAATCTCTATTCCCAAACAAAGCCTAAGATTTCTCTTGTGTTCATTCCTGAACCCGGGAGCCGACCTTGCCCTTTGACCCTTGTCTCTCAGAGGTAATTTTCTCGACGCCCGGAAGTCTTCATCCGACCCGAATTCTCAAGTTACTTTAACCCTAACCTACATTTATCATTGACTAATAACCTCAAAACCTCACTTTCCGAATACTTTTTAACGTTGTAAGAATGGTAAGTTTTGTTAAGACTCATGCAAGCTAATAATCCGCTTTTGGGAGCGATTAAAAGCAATCCTACGCGTTGAAGACTTTTCTTCTATTGCTGGAAATGTAGAACTACTAGTCACGGACAGAAAGAAAGAATGTGAATAGAAAAAAAGTCAGACCGTTATGAGCTTTTTGGACCAAGACTTAAGTGCCTTTTGTACAAAAAGGATGCGAAGATTCAGCGAGCAAGATGAGCAGTCGTGCATTTCATGCTAACAATTACGAACAAGGTCTTCAAGTCCCACATATAATGTAGAAAGAAGAGACAAGGAAGAGAATGACGAAAGACAGGAATAAAATTACGAAAAAGAGCTTGAGTAGAAAACGCATCAGTTTATGGCTCTATTAAGCATCACGCCATCTTTCACCTAATTCCCATTGCAATCGCCGCACAGTTTCCCCTCTTGTAAGATGTTCCCTCACTAGTCGGAGAATTTAAACACGAAAGCTTGCTATTCATAGACGAAAGATTTTTGCGCGATTTGTTATGCAAGTGTGTCAACATAATTTTAAATCATAATGATGCGTAAATTGATAATTTAAGCAAAATTATCTACACAACATTATCTGCACAAGGAGCTTTACAATAGTGGAGATCTGACTACCAATAGTCTTGAAGTACTGTACAGCAGTGGTAAAAAAAAACTATCGGGACAGGAGGCTTAATATGGCGTTTTCTTTTCCTTTCACTGTTAGAATACGTCTCCTAGAATACGGCCCTCAGAGGTTAAGAAGCCAGTAACGTAGCCAGCTAAGACAGCCTTCAGCAGTGAAAGTCCGTAACCTGTGCACTGTGTTTCTTGTCAGATAGTTTTTTTGTACCACTACTGTACATTATTTTCACAAATTTCATAGTTATAATGCAAGTCATAACAAGTTCTGCAACAAATCGGCAGTGGCTTCTTATTTGAGTACCCGGAATGTCTACTAGATGACGCAACGTTTTGGCGCGCTCCCACATAAAGAAGTATTCACCTGTGTTTCCACTACAATAACTTACCCCTTGCATTACCGAAGCAACTTAGGGCGCATCTCCAATAGCGGATTTTTTCGGTAATTCGGATTACCTCGAATTTATTATATTTTCGTCCCCTTTTTTTACCTTATTCACGCGACAACTATGTTTCGCTCAACCACCTACTTGATGTAAGAAAATTCACAAAAAGTATTAAGTAGATAAAAGGCTTGTAAAAATCTGTTCTGCCAGTAAAAGTAAAATAAAAATAACACCACTACCCAATTTATCTTCTTGGCCGTAAACAATGTTTCCCTTTGAGACGCGAAGTACAAGGGACCTGTCGTGACGCCTCTGTCGATAATCATATCACTTTCGATAAGCTCCAGCTTAATCAATCGAATTCTTTTGGCTGGCGGGTAAAGATTAACAACCTTGTTTAGCTTCCATGTCAATTTCCTATCAAAACGCTAAACTCGAGAGCGGACCTAATCCGTTGTCCTGCCAACAGAGCCACAGAATCTACATCTTCCTTCTTTATTAAAACGATGGTATCCTTAACCCTCATTACGAAACCACAACCGAGTCACGAGGACGCATAAGTTTTCCATCTTTCACAGCCATACACTCCTTCCTTAACACTTCATTAAGCTTCGTTAAACCCCAGTCCTAACGATGACACACTTCCCTAACGCACATCTCCAAAAATATAGGTTAAAATAAATAAGAAATATAAGAAGTAAGTAATACAAAATAAAGCCTGGCATTTAATTTAAGGCATTTAATATTTTCAGCCTACAGAATACCTACGAATACGAGTACCGCTTTATCTTTTCAGCTTGGAATAGTAAAGCAAAATAAAAATTTTAGCTTTGTACAGAATTCAAAAATGAAAGAAAATTGGGTTAAAAATGAATGAAAAACTAAAAATCAAAAGAAAGATCAACAAAAAACCGGTTGGTGAGTAAGGATCCGTATTTGGGAAGCTCAGCTTCTTTTTTCCCACTCTAGAGATCAGTTTATGGAACGTTATGACGAAATTAGCATGGGACAAGACTCGGGGCTTGAAATCCCGTTAGATTTTTGTAAACTTTACTACATTCTAGCTTGGGCCAACTGGGAATTCCAGCTGCAGAATCGCACTTGAGAAGAATGTGGCCATTACGGAAGTTTTTCTACAACTGTGATAAGTAAAATTTCACACTGAAGGTCCCTGCGATTGTTTTCAAGGTCGGATGGGGTAGACGAGTGAATTCTTACTTGATGGCGGGACGAATTGGGCGTCGATCCGAAGTGAATCAGAAAAGCGTGAACTATAGCGCACCAAAAAGGACACCAAACTTTGTTCGTGACTCCATGGGTAGAAACTGAGACTAGCAATGAGGTTCTTGGGGACGTTACGAGGGTTACTTTTACTTTCTGTGGCCTTTGCGATGTAGCGAGCGTGTCAAAACTTGAAAAAACTTGACAAACTCTTGCGCTGAGCGTCTTATCGGCTCCTTAATGATAAGGTCGTTAGGTTTTATCAAGCGATTTCGGTAGAGTTTGTAGTTGTTCGGTTAGACTGGAGATCAAAACACAGAGGTTTGATTTCAGCTCGAACTCGCAAAGTAGCTAATAGCCACTGAAATCACTAAGAATTATTTTTTTGTTTGATTGTAATAAAGGGAATATGCACACTAAGGGTTTCTTTGAAAATGGGATTCCAAGTTCCATAGAAAGAAATTGAACCTTACCTGGTAAGGAAGAGATGCTGGACAACGTCCAAATCCAATTTAGTTCAATTAAAAATCACGTCCGGGAAATGGAAATACTGAACGGGTACATAAGTGGGGACGTGTGCGACTCGCACAAAGACGTAACGGTTTCTGCACAGGTCATATTGAAGAGTATGGTCTTGGGATGTGCCAATGCATAAAACCCGGGAGAACCATCCATGGCAAGCAGCGTGGTTTGTTCAAAAGGGGCCGGGTTGTTATACGACCTATTGTTCGTGATCGCTTCCATAAGAGGAGCTTCGAGCAGTTGCGTAACAAGCAAAACGAGTATTATTGAAGCTGTCCTTGTAATTAGTTTTTTATTTTATGTAGGTTATTGACACAACCGGAATGGATAGTGTGACATTGGTTTTAGCAATACTTTAGTCATAGTCTTCCTTGTCATATACATTTCTTTGCAAAAATCGAAAAAAGGGAAAATGCAACGATATTACTTTGTGTTTAGTGAGAACGTAATTTTAACCCTTTTTTATTTATCTAGACAATAAAACTTTACTTGATATATCTGATCGATATAACAGAACTTACAGTCGAAATCGGATCAGCACAATAACTAAATTTAGAACTCTGCACAGTTTTGAACTTTATACTATCCTACTATATGGTTGGACGGCGAGAAATTACTAAGGGTAATCGCAAAGGTGATTTGCGGGGTAGGAATTACTTAGTTCCTACTCACCAAATCCCCTTAAATCTACGAAATCTAGAATTTTACGTAATTCATTACTTTTTACTTTTGCGTAATCACGCGTTCAAAAGTTTTGCGTAGCGCATTGCCCCGAGTCTCTGAAGACCCTTATTTTCCTTCTTTCACTGCATACATATTACCCGTCTTGTAATTATTTGTAGCTTGTTGCTGAGACTGTGTTGCAATTAAATGCTTAAGGGACATGTACTTGGTACTAGCGAGTCTATAATTCTCGATTTTGCGGCCCATTTTCCAGTCAGTTAGAATTCACCGCATGCAAGCAATCCACATGTGCCGGTTTTTCTACCATAATCTAAAAGGAAATTAACACATAAGTCAACCAGTTTTCTTTAATATTACCATAATTTTGCTATTAACATAGCAAACCAAGCATCCTCAAATTTCATGCACTAGACATGCGAAAAAAACAACTTTCAAAACACGTCCGTTCGTACTTTTTTCTTTCGCGGCGTAGTGACAAAGCGGTTACCCGTTACCGGACTAGGTGGCAACACAGTATACGGGCCATTTTAAGTTCAAATTTTCCCGCTTCTTGGCTGCCTCTAGACGCCGGCAGTAGTCAACGCGCCAGACCAAATTCCTACTACACTGCGTGCCCCGCCACAGTCGTTCAAAGAACGACGCTGAGTGGAGTAGTGAGTGTTGGCGTTAATAAACTTTTGATTTGGTGTGGTTCCATACGCGTCGTACCGTATTTATTAGTTTTGATAGTGCTTTGTTTCGGATCATAACCGAGCTTGTGAAGAACCTTAACGCAGTGAGTTCTCAACCCTATAGTGCTCGTTTACTACCGGTAGGAAAGTGCATATTCTATTTAATTACAAGTTTCGTGGGGTCCGAACTCTTGGCGGATTCGGCGGTAATCCCAACTCGTCTTTGCCTTTTATTCCTTTTCAATAAAGGGTTACTAGCCGACGGATTTACATTTGGCGCGAACGAAAAGCCGTTGTTCCGCCTAAAAGTTTCTCCGTTCGGAAAAATACCTAATTTCTGGTGTGAAACGAAAACGGAGCAATAAGTGAGAAAGTGATCCTGCACTTTATTGTAACATGTGTTAGTCCTTTTCCGAAAGCCCGTGAAAATCCCTCCGGGCCACATTACAGACATCTTATCTCTCTCTCCATTTTAAAAATTTGAAAAGTGCTGTCAAAGTCTTGTTCAGTTCCAAGTACCCACCCAAACCCCCCAAGGACAAATTTGTACCCTGCGTTTCAGCCATTAACGTCCTTCTTTTTGGATTATTTTCCCCCGCAATATGCAAATTGCCATTTAATACCCCCTTCCTGCATTTGTGTTCCAATTGTTCACGAAAACGTCAAAACACCATGGATTATTCTCGTTTCCTGAACTGTTTCATCTTCCTAGCAGGTAAGGGGCTCAACATTTTCATTTTCTCTCACCCTTGTTCTCCTCTTCCTTTTCCTTTCCTTCTTGACTTTGGTCTTCAACAGAAAATAAACCCCGCAAGCCATCTTTTCTTCCTTTTTGAATGACTTTTATTGAGCTCACTCGATTCACTTTTCGGCCCTAGTACAATAAAGGCTTGGTCCCCTATCGTTAACCGAACCCGTCGTAAAGTGAATGCGATCAAATTTACGTTTTGAATTCTCCAAGATTCGTTCCAACAGTCTGGAACTTGACAAGTATCAAGTTCCCCTGTCGTTCTTCACGCAAAAAGTGGTTTTCTACGGTACCAGAATATTACTTTAATTCGTTTGGCCGGAAGCCAGGTAAAATTCCAGCGTATTTGAGCGAAAAAGCACAAAAACGGCTTAGTAGTTAGACTTAACGATAATATTCGCTTACAAATGTATTTTATGAGATATTCAGAGTGGTTATTTTACGATTTTGGCGGTTAAATTCCAGTAAGATCCAATAAAAGGAAATTTGAGTCGAACATTTGTGATTTTAAGGCAATCAAATTGCTTGGCCTAGAATTCCTCACGTGTTAGTGCAAGGACACGTCGGGGTTTTCAATTATTGTAGAGAATATCAAGAAAGAATTTAGATAAGAAATTCAAGTTAAGAGTCTTTGTTCAGAAATTGAAGTAAAAAACAAATAAAAAAATATATTAATACAACTTCAAGTTATAATTTAATTCAAAAGTTCAAATAAAATTTAGTTGAAATATTCAAGTAATAAACGCAATTTATTAAAAAACGAGCGAGCATTTAAGTAAAAAATCTGATGAAAATAGCAAAAGAAATTCGGTAAAATTGACATGTGGAATTCAAGTAAGAATTTTAGTCCAGGAGTCGGAGTAAAAAATCAAGCAAAATTACAGTAATACAAATTCGAGCCTAAACCTATATTGAAAATGCAGAAAAAATGTAGTAAAGAATTTCTAGCAGAAAATGGAAGACATCACTTTTGTTTAATAAATCATGTAAATATTTAGTACATAAATCCGAAGTAAATATTCTAGGGAAATGTTCAGTTTAACGAGGCAGAAGACGGTCAGATGCCAATTAAATGAGTTAATGCATAAAGGTAAGGAAAAGAGAAAGAAAGATGGCTAGTAGTGTAAGAATGGGTCCGAAAATTTGTCTGTAGTGACTTCATTAGCATAGTTCGGTGTGTAGTTGGGGATTTGTTGATGGACACATGGCTAAAAACCTTTTTTTCGTGTGTGTGTGTGGCTTGTTTAGCTTAGGTGTCTGTACGGCGTTGGGGAACTGGAATGTGAAATGGTGGTGTAAAACAAGGCCAAGATGGAAACAGTAAAAAAAAGGGGCAGTCGAAACTAAAACAAAAGAGGAAAAGCGTACCCAAAACGAATAAGTCAGGCGCAAACACACATATACAAGTGCAGCTGGAACACATACAGTCGTCATTCCTTTTTTTCGTTTTTTCCTTCTCCAGCTTTCATTTTGGTCATTTAAATCTGGCGAAGAAACAGATAGGAAGAGAAAAAGGAATGGAAGAATTCTTTTTTTGTTACCAGTGTGTCCAATTACGACAGCAGCAGAAACTGAGCTCTCCTCTGTCGGCTTGTACAAGAATCCTTCTTTTTTTTCTTTTAATGAGAACAGAAGGGTATGTACTGTAGTGTGACCCAAACTTACCCTTCGTCAACGCTACGTCTCCCCTAATTGAAAATTGACGCGCGTCTTTTAATGAGAGCGAGTCCGACTGGTTGGGGGATGAGCATGAAACGGAGCTGGAAATGGAAACGAAGAAAAGATTTGGGGCTAAAAAGAGATATTTCGAGTGCGGAAGATGAAAGAAAGCCTCGATGCGTCAAAGAGCGAGGGTGGGCGTACCTTTTTCATAAGCTAAAATGCTCATGAGAAAAGTTTGGGACCTTTGAAGCCCGTCTTTCAATTATTGTGATTGGCACATTGGGAAATTCGCGATTTCCAAAGAAAAGGAAACTTAAAAACACTCCAAATGTTAGACGTCCTCGTACTGCGCAGAAGAAATCACCATTTTGCTGTGAGTTGGTTGCAGCTTTCAGAGAAAATGAAATCAAAGACAATTATAAAGCTCTTTTAACTCTATTTTTCCTTTTTTATTGCTGTCATTCTGGTACCGTAAGAAAATAAAATGGCTGTAAAACGTTAAAAAACGATGCTGCTTTTCTAATGTTTTGCCTTTCTTTCTTATACGGGAATATTCGGAGTAATTTGGTCGCAGATTTCGTTTCTTTGACCAGTTTTGGGCCGTGTTTCTTTTATCGGAAAGTAGAAGGCTTTTGGGTAATGAAGATATTTTTAAAACGGGACATTGCCGACGTTTGGGAGTGTGTTTAGGGTAATTGAGCCGGGGGAAAGTTTCGGTCTCTTTTCGTATATGTGTGTTGTATGTGTTCAATGTGTTGTGTGTATGTTTGGTTTGACTTTTCGTCCTAAAATCTGTGAGAAACGACAAAGACAGGGACAAAGTGTTATGGAGGGATAAAACTGCTGGTGTATGTATGTGTGTTTAGGGTGCGCAACATGAGATTTGTTTGCTTGAAGGACAAGGATAACGCGGTGAAAGACAACACAACAAGGCATTGGCTTTTTGTCCCCCCCAACCCCCACTTTCCTTTCCTGAACAGTGTTTCACACCCCCCGGAAGTCGCCCTAATTGTGTTGTAATGGACTCAAACTGCCCTTCTCGCTCTTTTCGTACTGTACGGTAGATTTTTTTTTCGGGAAGGAAGGAAATTGCGTTATGGGATAGTGTTTCACAAAATGAAAGTTTGGGGACCTCCTGGTAGTTGTATGGGAAGAGATTTTTTAGCTCGAAATGTAACGAACTCAAAGGGAGGTTAATTAGGGGGAAAAAGTTTGGAATTTGTGAGTGCGATGTTGGAGAAAAAGTTGGAGCGACAGAGAAATGAAGTCTAAAAAATTGAAATGAAGGACAGAAGAAGGTAATGAAAGTTGGTTTAAGAGGCTCATTAACGTTGATGAGGCTTCATTATGAAGGCGTGGCTTCAGGTTTGGGGTTTTGCGATGGCGGATTCGAGGTAGGGAGTATAAAGCAGAGGAGAAGAGAGTTTGGTGGAAGATTTAGAGCGACAGACTACTTTGAGTGTATAATTGAGTCATAAGGAGAGGAATGAGTAATTAAAGGATTTGCAGTTAGTCATTATGCACAAGTTTGCGCCAATACGAGGGAGAAATTCGCTGTCGCACTCAGTCGCGACGTGAGTACTGCTCGTTGCCGCCTTTGTAGCTTAATTATAGTTTCATAGCCAGATTTATTAATATGGCATGTGTTAGTTGAAGTCAATATTGTTGGGTTACAAGTAAAGTATTGACCTTTGGTAATACACCTTCAGTTTTTGACTGTTTCTCGTCGTGAACCCAAAGTTGAACAAGTAAAATTTAACCTTGTCTCTCCCAAGGAACATGTCTGCTTCTACTGTGCTGAATAAGTCGCGTTAATTAAGGTTGGGTAATGAACCATGGGTCTGGAAAGGTCCGCAAAATCAATCTTCTAAACTTTCGCTATTTCATCTGTTACCGAGGCAACCATACAAACTCTTGAAATTCGCTGGATGAATTGGAAGACCTGTAGAATGTATTCATTCAATGTAAATGTGTATTAGAATGGGCCGATGAGATTTCTTAGCGTGTTACTAACTTTAAAAAAAACTTGATTAGCGTAGAATTCGCACCCAAGTTGACGTAATTCTTGAGGAACCCTCGTTATTGGTTGTAGGCTTTTTAAGAAGGAAGGAACCCGGTTCCTCAGCTAATTTTTGTGAAGCTCGCTCAGCTCCACGTCGTAAATGAAGTAATTAGCGTTAAGTTTTTATGATTCCAACAATTTTGGAAGTTCATAGTCTTTTTATAGTCCGTACACTGTGGGATATTTAGACTGTACGCGACTTATATTGTCGTTTTATTAAGAACGACGAAAATGTTGAAAAGTGGAAGACGGTAGAGAAGAAAAGAAGACATTAACTTGTTGTTATTATCTCCTGAAAGGGGAATTTCTTCTAAGACGTGTCCCGAGAACCTTGAAAAGCAAAGGTCCCTCCTCTTTTCGCTCCTTAATTTTATAGTTGGTTTCAAAAAGGAAGTTTATATACTTTCCTACCTGCTACTTTCAAAAATAAAGTTTTTTTTTCGCCCTGAAAGGGTCTGATATTACGGTATTAAGAAACGAGCCTATTTTCCCATCGTTAAAAGGAAACTTGAAGCGCCAGAGACGGTGAACGAATATCCGTTAGGTGCTACATTGTAACTTGAGGACATTTCGAAAGGAAATTTCTCGTGTCGGACCCAAACCCCCGTAAACATTGATAGTTTTGAAACGGACTTAATTTGAAGCTCGTCTTCGTTGCTTCCGTATCGTAAAGCAAGGAGTTGATCTAATACGTTGATTCGTAAAGCTAATTAGACCAAAGGGGAAGAATGTCAGATGACTGGAGTGAAGGTTTTGAAGTCGATCTAAAGAGCAAGAAAAAGACAGGAGAAAGGAGAAAAAAAGGTATGTGGAAGTTCACAAAGGTGGAGCAAGTTGTTCAAGCTGAGCCTTGACCTTTGGTAACCCGTTTCGTTGTGACATTCCGCCGCTTCGTTTTTTTTTGCGTTTCCTTTGAGAATGTAAGTGAGTAGAACATATGAAAAAAAGTGAAAGGAAAAAATTCAAGTCAGGAAGTGGAGGGTCATAAATTAGTTCTTAAGGAGGATCATTTAGAGACTGCTCGTGAACAACTGCGTGATTGCAGGCTCCCCCGTAGCCAAACGTACAATACAGATGAAAAAGATGCAAATTGATCTTCGGAGAGAAATGTCTCACTTTTGTATAAAATGTATAAAAGGTATTAGCTTGAAAACTACACGTGGCAACGTGGATTTTAGCGCTATACTGAAGGGTAACTTGCTTAGTATGTTTCGCAGATTGTCGTGAAAACCAGAAGCAGAAACGAAAATAGATTTAGTAATGAAATAACTTAATTCAAGAAAAACAAAATATTGTGGAATATTTCTGGAATTTTGCAACACCAGAGATACAGTCAAAACACAAAGGGAAACAATAATTTGCATAAGTGGTAATACAGTATGCATTGTTAAAAGTAGCCTTAATAATCGTAAAAAGCATACATTTCTCGTCAGTTTGCAATAGTTTGAATGTTTAAAAATTGGAACGTGCAATAAAGCGAGAGTAGAGGCCTTATTCCTTATTTGTTGCAAGGACTAATAATAAAAATACTAACAGAGTGAGAAAGATCGTTTATAACATTATTGTCTGTAATTTGTGCATAAATTAAAGAACGTTCACGTCATGGGCTTCAGTTTGGGGAAGATTGTTTGACTTGTAGTGGAAAATCGGACAAATTTGGTGTAGGGTGAACGAGTCCAACTTTTGCTTCGCTCTCAAGTTTGCTTGAGTTACAAGATTAGCGTGAAAAAAGGGCGTGGTTGGCGTGTGGCAAATTCGGGAAAGAAGCCAAGCTGGGTGCAGATGTCGAAGGAAAGGTTTTTGGCTCCTCCTCCCTCGAATTGTTGGTGAGGTAGGGATCGGGATCCCTAAAAGAAGATCGTGTATAGACCATCTGTCATAGCTGGAAGCCTTTGAGGCTCAAAATAGGATTTTTTAATTATTCCGTCAGCGCTCGATGACAGACAGCGTTCAAGAGCCGACGAAAAAGATCTTGTCGGCTTAATTGGCATACTTTCCGTAATTGGCTCAGGGGAATTCGATTGCAACCGATTTCATTCAGGAATTACCCAGGGAATAGTATATGTCATTAACAGTTCGTACTTTAACGAAATGAACCTACTGACGTGGGCAACGTTTCGCCCGATAACTGATATTACGGAGTTTAAAAGAAGCTCAGTCTGTCGAATAAAGCAGTCATTAAAACTGAATGTATTTTTATGAAATTGAAGCGAACTATGATAGATATATTAAATAGTTTAATTATTTATGAGCATTAATATATCAAATATATTTTAAATAGCTTAAATACGTTAATTAGGTTAGATACGTTAGTTAAATTAGATACATTAATTAAATTAGATATATTAAAAAGTTTTCATATTGTACACTAATATTTAATACATTAAATGGTAAAATGAAACAAAAGTACCAGGATTAATTAAATGTATCCTTGAAATGTCAACATGTTACTTGGTAAATAGCGCAGTATTTTGATTAAGTAAAGAAATAAAAGAATGGTACCAGAAACAGACTCAATTTCGTTTGAAAATCTTGAATTGGAAGCATTTAGACCTGTGTAATTGGCTAGTTTGGTGAAAGTAAATTATCTGGCGTTTTGATTGGGATTTATAGAAGCGTAAGGAGCATTAAAAGCCTAAGTAACTCGTAGCGTTAATAATACGTAATTTAATGAGTGTTGTACTGTAGAAAAATGAAAGAAATTGGGCTGTGTCGTCTGCTCTGCAAAATTCAAAGAAATAGTGGCTGTTTCAGGACGTTTTCGAAAAATTCTCATTGAAACGCAGGATAAGGATCTTGGAAGAGTGACGACACCTTTTATGAACCCAAGCGAAGTTTCATTAATGAGGAACGGGATAAAAGGGAAGGTTTGGTAAATATCCAGGCGCAGAGGGAAGTTCCGAGAGAATAAGAAGATGGTGGAAAGGCAAAGGAGGAAGAGAACACCCTTGGTGCTGGTCTAAAGTCGTGTGGTATCAAGTGAAGGTTCCTTTTCTATTGCCAACACCTCGATTGAATAGAACTCGAGCGATCCCTAGGCTGTTTTATTGTTCCTGGTGTCAGCGAAATGAAACGAAAAGGGATAACGACCAGAGCCAAGCAGTTCCTCGTGAAATTCACTACCTTGTATTCTCTAAATGTCTGCTCAGGGGTCACTTAAACGTTTTTTCTGTCGCTTCTGGAAATATGCAATGAAGTATGAAGAAGTGTGAAGGGAGAGCCCCCTTTGCATTCTGTAGGAAGTTTACAATGGAAAATGTGTGGAAGAAGAGGCCAAAATTGGGGGGTTTGGAGGGGACTGGAAGAGGAAGGAGGGGCCGGAGCCAAATGTAGGGGCCCAATACGCTTTATTTTCATGGAAAAGGCTCGAGTGAGAAACGTGGGGCCCTCCTAGTGTGCTATTGTTGTCGGTGCTATGCAAAACTTGCCAAGCTAAGCTCGAATTTGTCCCCTAGGACACTCGTAACGAGGACGTTTGTGGTGATAAGGGGGTTTGAGGCAGGGCGAAAGAGGGTAGGAGGGTGCATTGTTGGTTGGGACATCATTATCGATTGCTCGATGATAGAGAGTTTGGTGGGAAAAGAGAGAGGATTTATTGAGTGAAGAGTTCTTCCGCTGGACTGGCTTTTGTGTGCAAGAGAAGCTGAAAGTTGCTTAAACGGGTGATTTTGCCACCCTTCCAGCCAAAGTATGAAGTGGGAAAACGTGAGCGTTTCTTTCCGAGGCTTTCCTAGGGAAAAAACATGCTGAGAAGGTTTCGGAAGTTACTTTCGGTCTCGCTTATTAAAGTACGGAGCGAAATAATTTCGAAGCTTTCAGTAAACTAGGAACAGTTTCAACTCACGAGTCAAAATAATGCACTCTTGCTTAATTTTCTGTGAAATATTCGCGAATGCGGGAGTGACGGGGAGCTCTTAGGTAAAATTGGAGGAATCGTAGTCACACAAAAGTTATAGTGAAGGAAGTGTGTTTCTAAAGGAGTCTTAATGTTTTGAAAAGCATCTTCAGCCTCCAATCAACATAGTATGAAAGAATGGAACTTGTGGGTTGTATTAAGTCAACGAGGAAAATCTGTTTTCTTTTATACGAAAGAAGTCCGACTTTAATTTCATTGCAGGCTGGCTCAATTTTCCAAATACTGCTTGGAATATTTGTATGAGCTTTTTTCAAAAATATAATGCTTTAGTAGAACTGAAGATTTTTTTACGAGTGACTTCGAAATGTTCTTGAAAGAAGTTCCAGAATTCCATGAAGTTGAAAAAATAAGCAGAATTGTTAATGAACGGAAAAAATAATCGAAAATTCCATGGAAAGTTCTCACTGTGAGAAGTAACCGGAGAATTTATGAAATAAAAAATATTTGACATGGAAACTGAAAGTATTTTTTAGGAAATTTTTATTAGTTTATTGTTTATTGTATGAACGATATTAAATTTACCCTATTTCTCGAATTTTTCTCAAGTACTGATAGGAACAGTGTATTCTCTTTCTTCGAAAAAAATGTTTGGCGCTAAGGCAAATATGCTAATGAGGCTATTCTTTGGCCCTTTCTTACCTTAAAACTTGACATTTATGGTTCTGTTTGGGGAGATCTTTGCGTTCCTTCTCGTCTGAACATATTTATACGAAGCTGGGTACTTTTTTCTGCTTTAGTGAATTTTTCTCAGAATGAATCCTCTTTACCTTTATTCTCTGTCATGTTGTCAGTCTTGAGAACCAGGTTTGTTTTAGAATAAACTCACCAGGAGGGCCAGACACTTCCTTACCTCTTTTGTAAGTTCTAGCGGAAGGTTTCTTTGAAGAATAGCTAATTATCTACATAGTTTATTTCAATTTTCGTCTGTAAGCTCCGCCAAAAAATATGAAAATTTCGGTTATAGGAGGGAGAGTATTTTTTTGGAAGAATGGAAATTGTTTGTAGAAAGTGCACGTTTTTGGTCACGCTTCCAATTTAGCGCTTGTTGTCCGTCAGCCTTTTGAATTGCAAACTTCCTTCCCTTCCGTGCGAAAGGACGCTGTCAGGCGCGAAAACCGAGAAAAAATCGTAAAAAGTTATCTGATGTTGTTTTGCGTTCATTTTTATTCTACTTTCCACGTTCCGGTGCCAAATTTGGGATGTATTTATGTTGGATGCTTCACGTTGAACAGTTTTATGGCTTTCTCGCACGATTTCGACAACGGATCCTAAAAGTAAATAACAGGATACCTTACTGTCCTGTCTTCTTTATTCGGGCTTATTTTGAATAAAATGGAAAGGGAAAATAACGGTGGTTTGGAACACTTCAGTGGCCGAAAATTGAACCGATTTTTTTCCCTACAATTTGAACTGTGAAGATAAAAATTCTGGAGTCATATATTAGGCTGCTTATGTCAAATAATAATACAAATTTAGAGATGTATCATTTGGTACGATATGTTGGGTAATCGAGGTTCGACGGGGATCAGTTTCTCGTTAGGTGCCTGTTACTTACCTTTTTACCATTTCGACAATGAAAGAAAAAGGAAGAAAAAAGTTTACGTCACGTTTGGATCATTAAAAGCGTGACCGTACGTTTACAGCGAACCCAATCGTGATGTGATATCAATGCGAGGGAAATTTCAGCAACGGCAAGCTCTTTTCGCCATGTTTAGGACATTGGACTGTTGAAAAAACGTTACAAATGAGGTCAAAGGCCAACGACAATTTCCTCTCTCCTTTGGCGGTTTAATACTTCATGACGTTCCCAAACATGTATTTTCTCTCTATTCTGTAATGAAAAATCGGCTCTTTGTTCTTATACACTTGATGGGGTATTGCCTTTTTTAATACAAGAACGCACTGAAGGGAAAAAAATGAAAAAGTAGGTTTATTGTACATGTCCGTATGTATTCCCATCGCGTTTCTTTGTTCGAGTTCTTTGAACAGTTATTTTTATGGTAGGTTAACGTGTGTATGTTTCTACCTGGTGCGTTTGTAGTAGGCGGCAATTATAGCTCGAAAAACCTTGGCCACTATATATACCTATCTTACCCCCCCTTCATGTCTGTTTTATCTCCTCTTGCTGGGGGCTATTTCCGGTCGTCGAAAAACCGATGTGCTGGTAACCGCAAAACCATCCTAGCGCAGTGGGCAATGACAGGGCCGGCCATTATGCAAATTATGACTTCATAAGCGGCTTTGCGACCCCCTCCACCTTAGCCACACAACCAAAAGTGCCCTGAGCTCTTAATAGTAGGATATGTATTCTTTTTTCAGCACCCCAAAAGGATGCGTTGTTCATTTCCGGCTTATAGTATTATAACACGTTTGGGGATCAGGAGTGAAACCAGTTTCTTTTTTTGCGAACTTAACTTGAGAGTTTGGAGCACTGAAAGCTCTTTGATTTGAAGGTCTCGACAACTAATAGTAGAACATATTTTTCAGTTCAAGTCTAGCGCCTTTAGTGCAAGAGTAACATGAGCTAAAAGCTGATTGGTGGATGTAGGTGGGGCTCCGCCCCTTAGCAAAGCCTGGGGCTATGAAGAGAAAGTTGGCTCTAGCTCCGTAAGATTACGTCGTAGAAACTTGAGCGAGGGTTCATTTGTGATTAGTTTGAGTGGAGGAATTCGAAAATCGAAAGCTTTTTTTCTGGATCGAAAACTTTTTTTTCGTTTTTCATGTCGACTTTGTACCTTACATAGAAGGTTATTTTCAAGAGTGGTTTGGCTCTTCTCAGCTTGTTTTTTTTTCACTGGCTCTCGTATAGAGGTTACTGACAAGGCCTGCAGCAGAGTAACTGATAGAGCTCATGATTTACATTGAAGTGGTGATGAATGGCGCGCTTTAAGACTTAGGGGTTTTTAAAGCACTGGAATTTTTCTCCTCGCCGTTCTTTCTGGTAGTCATTTTTTACTCTAAAATGCCACCACCCCTTCTCTCCCCTAACGCCCCAAAGGGTTGACAAAACGGCAGTAAAACCGTCCAGGTGTTAACCTCTCTCCTCCGTAGCAAACATATGGCACTCTCTTACTTCACGCGACACAGAATTTGTAACTTCTTCAAAAAGTTATTTATAAAACATTACCTTTTTTGAATGAGGAGAAAACTTTTGAAGATAAATATTTCTCCATTTCGTTTTACTTTTCAAATTCCTTTAATAAATTAGAGCTCGAGTCTTACTTACAGCCCAGTCTTTGATTCTTACCCAAAAATTATATGGTAGATTCATTTAGTAAAGAAAGAGAAAAAAATTAGACGCAGTTTAAGTTCTAGATAATAGTTAAACCCCGTTGTTGTATCTGGGGGAAATCAAACTCATACTTTTATTTGTTTTCAATAATTTAAATCACTGAGAAAAATAAAATTAGAAGTGAATAATCTTTACTCTACGTACAAACTATTGAAAATCTATCGAGCGCTATTTCGTCTTGTTGAGAATTTTACCTAGATTCTTGCTCGTCATTGATGAAGTTATGGCCATGGACAATCCGTCGGAAGCTAATTAGGCCAGTGATGAATGTTTGTGCGGCAGTCATCTTTTGTTGTTATTTATAGTCGCGTCCATTCTTTACATTGTTAACCCAAAGAAGAAAATCTTGAGAGAAAAAAAAGAATTTAGAACGCCCCATGAATGCCCCCAATGAGCGAAGACATATCACTATGCAAATGACTGACAAAAGCCAGACGTTGCAGTTTGCAGGGAGGCTCTTGAAAGCTTCGAGTACCTGGGAATAGAAACCATAGCTCTTTTTTTCTCTCTCATTGGTGCCTCTTGAAAGCCAATGCACTGATGGTGCTCGACAGAGAGAAAAAAAATCGAAACTAGGGACCCTCGACAAGGAAATAATGAAAAATCGGATAATTCTTTGTCTGATTTTTTTTAAAGGCAGAATAATAGAAGCCGTAAGCGAGTACTTGAGCACGAAAAATTGCTAGCTATTATAAATGCCATGAGTCTTCTCAGAAGCCCTCTTGAGAAGGCAAATAAGTTTAGTATATATCTGGGAATTCCTTTCTCGAAAAGAAGAATAAAAGCTTTTTGATAGCTGCTGTTCTTTAAGGCTATGCAAATAAACTTGAGAGAGAAAAGGCGAAGAAAAAAGGAGGCTGATAATCAAGCTGGCAGAATGAAGAGATACTTTTATAAATGTTGCAAGTTTAGGGCTTTAGAGACGCGAGTCACGTTGGACGTTTAGATGTGAGAGATCTTGGGGCTCGAGGGAACTGTTGTTCAAGCTGATAAACAAATAAACAAGCGAAATAATGAAGTTCTTGTAAAGAAAGATTGTAAAGGCATTTTTTAGTAGCGAGAATTTGGAAGATTATGTCCAAATGGATAAAGTAAGAGAACTGAAATGAATAGTTTAAAGTTATATATTCAGGTGCGTTAAGATTACATGAAAATAAAATAAATGTTCATAATAACGTCGTGCAGTCACCTTTCAGTTTCAGAAAAGACTTAAATGTTTCTAATAGGGAGGAGAATTCTGATTGGCTACTTTTCAGGAAGCTGGTAATTGTTGAGGTCTTAAAACGTTAAAAACTGGTTTTGGTTCTTTTAATTTATCTAAAATGTAGAAAAGGAGCGTTAAGATTAGTGAAGCTTTTTGATAGGGCGGATTTCTGGACATAATTGCACATGTTTTGGGTTGTCGAGGATGTGAAAGAGAATGGCAGTTGGCAGGTTTTTTACGATCGGTGTTAAGTAGTTGTCCGGGTTGTGGAATGGTGCAGAGGAGCTGATCAAAATGGAAAAGCCAAGTGGGTCGGTTCGGGTGTTAAAAGTTGTTTTGTTGGGTTAGTGACTTTATTTTTGGGCGGAGGGTGGTATTGGAGATTCGAGTGATCGAAAGAAGCCCAACGAAAAAGACAACAAGAAGAAACGGCAGAGAAGATGTAAACCGCAGTCTCGTCGTGCTATGTCAATCAAGATTCCGCTAGGTTCGCTTAGAAGTCCCTTAGGAGACCGGTTTTGTGGTTATTGGGGCTACTGTTGAAAGTTTGATGGTGCAGGCGAGATAAGAGTCCGCGTGGCGAGAAGCCAGGACGTTAGAACACGAGTTACACCACTTGTTAGCCACAGAAATTTACTTCAAACTTAACAAGCCTTCGGGTTCCCTGTAAGGGGCGTAATATTAACGGTTTCGACACTAGATGGCATGGGGTGTCACTTTTCTGGGAAGAGATTGAATGGTAAAGATGAGGGTGGGTCCATTTGGGGAGAGAGATGAGAATTCAGCTAGCGTTCTACAGGTTTATGGCGTCATTGGGTTCGTCATTCTTGACAACAGAGCGCAAAGTGGCGTCTCAGTGTTCGCTTGTTGTTTTTCAAGGTGGAAAGGTCGTAAAAACGAATAGTAAACCTTCAAGAAATGTTGTGTTTAACAAACCGTTCATGTACTTCTTTAAACGTAAAAACCAGATTTGCCAGCGCAGTAAGAAACGTATTACTACGTTCTTCACATCAACCTTTAAGAACGAAGTGGAGGCGAGATGCAGTGAGGGCCGACTGTCGTCATTTTAGTTGATATTTCTGCCCCTAGGTGGCAGCTAGGTTTGGATCCTGAGCTTCAGTGGCGGGAAACAGCTGCTTTACGATCCTAGTGAAAGAAAGCATAGTAGAGCTTTTTTTCGTAGCTTTTCTTAGAGGTTACGTTTTGAACAGCAGTAAGCAAGGAAGAAATTTACTGCAGTGTATCTTATTTGTGCCAGTTTTTAAGAACCGTACGTTAAAAGAATTCGTAGGTAAATATATAAAGTAAAGATTGTTAGTGGGATTTGGGTTCTACAAATTGTGTCAGACTGTTCCATACCACAAAAAAATTGGGAGATTTGAATTAAAGTCGCAGTTACAGACATTCTTTTAAAATAGAAGGAAAATTCTAGAAGTTTTTTTTTTACTCTTGAAACAAGTGTTTAAAGAATCAATATAATGAATATGTCTGCAGGAATGTTAAATAATTCTGCATTTTGTCAACGCGGAAATGAAACATGTTAGAAATGTTAATTTCGCGTCTTTAAGAACACGAGAATTGAGTGGTAGGTGGTTTTCAGGAGGCAAGTGAAAAGGAAAGTTTATTGAGAGATCACAAAACAAATACAAAAAAGAACACAATCGTTTCTAATAAGGGTGGTGCGAAGTACATAACCCATAATGCTGGACGATTAAATAGAAAAGGAACCGTACATTTCTGTTTGCTATCGCTAGATGGTAGTAGGTAATAAAATGTCTGAAAGTATGCAATAAATAGTTTTCAGGATTGGTTTGTAGTCTCCAGAGCACTCGGTAAGATGGCGTTGTGGTCACATATTGCGAGAAAAAGCTTTTCAGCACGCCTTAACTGCAGCGCCGTTTTCAAATCTAAACTTTATAAATTTAAAAATGGTCGTATGAAAAGGAATTGAACATGACAAGAGTGAAGAATTTTTGTCAGATGTGCAGCATCCGGTTAATTAGCCTCGCCAATTAAGGCTCACCCACGTTTGTTTCGCATCATAAAGAGGTAAGGCAGGCTCTTTTGTTAGGGCCGTGTTAATTAGCAGATCGTTGAGTGTTTTTTCCACGCAAAGAGAGGTTTAGATGGAAAAGCGAGAAGAGGAAGTTGTTTACGTACCATAGGTTACATCCTGAAAGGGTAAAAGTAGGAGTGGCCACCGTTGGAAGTGTACGCAACGTCCTTCGTCACGCATTGTTTTGTGCAACACCCAGGAATGTTTATCTCTTGTTTCGTTTCCCGCCCTAAAAAGTCGCCCCACTTTCTTGTTGTTACTCCCCAAGTCATTTCCTTGATTAACTACCCTATTCGAAACATTCTTTCCCACACAGAAGCGTGCTTCCAAGGAAAATATGACCTACACAGCTGATTCAATCCAATTCCAACATTTAGCTTCTTAGAACGTCACAGTCTTCAGTCTTTAAACGGCTATTTTTAAGAATGTAAGAATTTTTAAGCTTTCTTATGAAGAATTATTCTGAAAATTCTTTAATAATTAGTATGAAGAATGTTTGAGAATTATTATTTTGAGTCTCTAAAAATATTATGAAGACATTTTAAGAATTAAATAATTAATGTTAAGAATTTCAACAATCAAAAAAAGCAATTTTCCGTCAAGGAACTTGAACCGTTCACCGTACTAAACCGCTGGCTGGTCCCCAATCTAGGAGAATTGCCTGCTATGGGTATTTCTTTCGCCAGAAATCCGTAGTAATACGTTGCTCTGTGTTACGCAGTACAATTGAATGAAATACCTAGAAGGCTTTTGACGTGAACTTTCTTGGAAAAGGAATTGTTTGTAGTTTTGAGGTTGGGGGAAAATTTTAATGACAATTTATTTAAGGTCGGTGATGGAGGAAGTATTTGCTTTTTCCTGGGCTCGGTCTAGGAAGACAACCGAACCAGTTGTACTGTGTAATGCCAACAAAAGTGGAGAAGCATGCTTCAGGAACCTTATCCATATAAACAAGAAGGTTCCTTTTTTTTGCTTTTTCCGCTCGCGCGTTCTCGCCCCCACGAGAACAAGCATATACACACATCCACACCCGAGAACATGGGACAGCCACATGTTCCCTTACTGTGTCCCGTCCCGAGTAAATTTAAAGGCAAAGGGTATGTGTAAACATTGAAGAAAACTGTGAAGGGGGGAGAGGAAGTCGCCTTCTCATAGACTCCACTCCACTCTTGACTCCTTCCGTTTCTGCAAGTTGAGTCTATTTTATAACTTGGGCAGAGAAATGTTAAAACCCCTGGTCTAAATTAGAGAGTGCGGCTAGAAAATCAAAAGACGGCACACAGAAGTCTGGGCGAGAGCGAGAAAGGCGCAAGGAGATGACAGAAAGGCAAAAATATGTATAAAAAGGATATTTCAGAATATATAGCCCCTGTAAGCCACGCCCCTGCGAGTGACTTATGGGGATTTTAGCTTCTATTTTTAACTTTTTGCTGGGGAAGCGAAATAATATTTTGTCAGGAGTCGCTTTGGCATATTCCACGGTACTTGACAAGTCGTTCGGGAACGCTTAACGAAAACTTTCGGCCTAATATTGGATGGTTTTCATCAAAGACGGGCGAGCCGAAAAGCATTTAAAAATAGGTGTACGATTTTCGGGGGGTAAACTTGAGTCTTGAGACCCATAGAGAAGAAAAGGAAGTAATTTAGGTGAAAAGGTGCCAATTGGGAGGTATTTTTCTTATGACGTTGTCTGTAGCAAACAATCGGAAGCAAACACACACAAAATAGGATTTTTATACTCTAAAGGGAAAAGAAGAAGGGTGTAAGTTGGACGGGCGCAAAGCTTGTACGAGCCCGGTCTTGAAACTCATCAAATCGCATTATATTGAAAAGCGAATCAAGCAGTACGCAGCCGAAGGGGCAAAGAGGAAAAGAGGAAGCTATTTTGTAACCAAGGAGGGAGAAACTTTGATAAAGCATGAGAAGGCTCTCGTCTTAGAACTTTGCACGCTACAAAGTATGGCCTCCTTCCTTTATTTTCACCCAGCTTTTATTTTCTTACTTATTTATCTTTCACCTGTGAGAGAAAACGTACGTATGTAAGGAGAGATGAAAGGCAGCGAAGCATCTGCGGGCAACAGCCAAAAAGGCAATCGTGCCTGAGCCCCCCAAAAAGACTCTTATTTCTTCGCCGTCCCTCCTCTTGATTCCCTTCTCTTGATTCCCTCCCCATAAAAGAGTAAGAGATAACACGACACGTGGCGCGAAACTTGATTTTCTGTCAAGCAAGGTCTTTGAAAGGCTCTGGTGGCCTAACAAGTTGAAATAAAGGACTTCGCGCTCCGAACACTAAATTTGAGTTCAATGTGAATCCAGTTTTCTGTGTCTCATAACTTGAAGGTGTTTCGCAACTGTGTTTCGCTTACAATCTAGCTGCAGCGAAGAAATTCCAATGTAATTTAAGCTCCGAATCTCTTTGTGTCTTTGGTACGTCGAAACCTCACTTTTTTGGTAAAAATTACATGTACTGTTTCCGGTTGTCCCAACTTGATCAATGTGTGTCAATATTTTAAGTCTAACGAGGATGTTTACACTGAAACTGAATCGAGTTAAATGAGGAAAGAAATTTGGTAGAATGGCTTGGGAAGTTTTTCCCTTTCCTCTGAAAATAAGGAAAATACGATCCTCGCTTTACGATTTGTTTGGACCCCAGAAGGTTAGGCAACGTTTTCAAAGACCGAAATTCTACGAAGAGCGCGTCCGCTAACTTGAAACACCCTACGTCAGAGAAAGTTCCAGTACCCGTCGAACTCTTGTCAGAATGGTGATAATGAAGTTCTTTCCCCAGTTGTGTCTTAGCATTGTTTCCCAAGTTAGAGTCAAAGGTAAGCTTGGGAGGGTGCAGATGGACGGGTATGGGTATGTTGGAAATTTGGGGGGAAACATTCTTCGAGTTTCGGGAGGGAAAAGGACAAGAGACAGAAGGTGATAGGGGTGATTGAAACGCTGGCAAAAGGGCGTGTTGAAAAGAAAGGTGATAGCCATGGAAGTTGACAATTGGTTGCGTCTGACGGTCCTCAAGTTTGACGGGCCGAAACCGGCCAGAAGCGACACAACCAACACCATACTGGCGCCCTTTAAGCATACGGACAAAAAAGTAATGGCGGGCCACCCTCGTTCTGGAAGATATGCAAGTCCTTCTTCGGTGGATTAACGTACTTTCTTTCCCCCTTTTCCCGAATTCCCCCAGCGTCTCGGTTTCTTACCTCGTAAGGATCTCCTTTGCTCCGCCTGCGGCGGCCTGGGAGGGGGGAGAAGCTCTGCTAGAAATGAGAGCGTCTTGGGGCGTCGCGACAGCTCGTAGTATTCAGTCAGACTTGAGCTGCCGCCAAGTTTGGTGTGGTTTTATGCTGCACTGCCATTTCGTAGCGCGGTTAGTTTATGTCCTCAGAGAAGAAGTCCGTGGAGACGATTAGCGCTACCGCGTTCGGGTGGCGAAATTTCATTAAACGTGTCGGTGGGTAATTTGGTACTGGCAAGTGATTTCTGGCCAGCTGAGACGCTGTTGCCTAAGTTGCAGATCGGCTCTCGGCGGAGAGTTGAAGTTAAACATGGCGCCAACGGGTTAAAGACCTAATGGTTTGACGGGTACCAGCTACGGCGGAATGGCAGCCATGGGGCGAATTTAAGGGAGAGCGGGTATAAAAGAAGGCGTTGTGGATTTGTTACGCAGCAATCGCGTGTTCGACTCGTGAAGGAAAAGGTTCGAATGAAGGCCGTAAACTCACGAAGATCTTTTCAAGTGAGGTGTGCACGTGTCTCATAAAAGAGTGACTGAATGAAAAGGTGGAATCGCTTGTGAAAGTATTTGGAAACAATTTCTGCGGCTTGAAGAAATAAAAGCTGAAAAGGGAAGTGGAACTTGAAGCCAAGGCTGCATTACATAGTAAAAAATAGAATAACGGAAAAGCCGAGCTTTTAGAGCGTGGTTGACTTGGTCCGGGTCAGCGTACGAGTGGAGTGAGGATTTCCGAAAAGCTGTAATTGCTGCAGTAATGCTTAACGCTTGTAGCCAGTTTTCCGTTGACCAGAAGGCGAGAAGAGCGAATTGTGTCATATGTCCTTTCGAATCGGCCGTTACCCACGCGTTTGAAAGAACTTTCTACGATTTGGTAGTGTTGGGTACGCAAGCTTAGTGACGCAGAACTATTGCTGAGAAAGAAATGTGCAGATAAAGAGAAAGTGCTGCCGGACTACCGGTTGCTGTCACCCTGGCGTGGTTATGAACATGGAAAGAAGAGGCAACCGTGATCGGAGACGCTTTGTCTGTTTCGGTGGAAGAGCAGAAATAAGGGGCAAATCACTTAGACTTGCTCAGAAGTGATCACTTACAGCCGGAAGGGACATAAGAGTGTTGCTTACGTTTACGTCCGAACAATGGCCGAAAGTATCATAGCCAAAGCTTATGAGAATAATATCGTCAGAAATACCGTAACAGTAAAGCGAGAATGTCTGACGAGTGATCCTACTGAGAAAGCCTTCAAGAAAAGTTACGAAGAAATTAGATCCGGTCTAAATACCTTGCTCGTTCTTTAAAGAAGTTTACGAAGACCTAGCTTGTGGTATTGCTGCAGTAATAGAATCAAGCATAATATCATTCATAACTGATTCCTATTACTTGAGTCACACTTTTTATGTCCGTGGACGTGCTTTTTCTCATGATTTCGAGAAATCGTCACTGAAGTAATAGAACAGTGCCCGGTAACATTTTCTGCGGGTCATATTTCTGGCCCATCTGTATTACTGAAGAAATTAAGAGGTGTGAATAGTGAAGATTGTAAAATCGCGCGTACTGGCTTCAAGAACTTCAACTTGAAAAGTGGATCTGTCACTTCCGCGCTAGTCGCTTTGGAATATTTCTTCCTAAGAAATATGTATTGCTGACTAAGGCTGAGATTGCTCGGGAGGCGTAAGCGAAGAAGTATCGACAAATTTGATAAAGGGCAGCAGGTGACGATATTGAATTGGTATGGTTTTTCTATGATAGCTATGTGCGGTTCATAGTCCATTCCGAGCCGCTATAAATCAGCAGGGGGCGCTCTAGGATTGTGTCCGGGCTTTGTTGAAGGTTGGTCATGCTGCGAGCACGGAAGAAAGATGTGCGAATCAAGCCGAATCGGAAGCTGGACAAGCGGTCAAGCCGCGGGATGCTTTACGAGAATGAAGAGCTGCGACTGCGAACCATCGAAATCAACGCGGAAGTGGAGCGGGGCCAAAGTGACGTCAAAAAATTGCGACGCGAGAATGACCATCTGCGGCGGGAAATGTGGGTCCTCCGCGACGAGTACGAACGCCTGGAAAACCTCATCAAACAGTTGGACCTGGTGCCCGGAGGAGCAGTGGGCGGATCCGCAGAGACCTCCTGCGGCGGTTCACGCCCCGAATCGGCACAGATGTCAGACTCGGACGCGGAAGATCAGGACGACAATCCTGTCTCCGCGGAAGAAAATCATTACTCCGAATCAGGTCATCGCTCCCCGAACGGGAAAAAATACCGGTACAGACGCAATCGGTCTGCAGAAATGCGAAACCACAGCGACGTGGACGACCTCTACGTCGAAGCTGATGGTACCAATCCTGACGCGGACAATTTGGAAAACTATCAAAAAGTTTATGGCCGCATGCCAACGAATTACTGCACCGTCTCGCTGCCCCTTACGCCAACGGGCATATCTTCGCCGTTGGAAGACGTTCAGTCGCCAGTACTGGCTGACCATTCAGAGGAAGCGAAGCCAGACTACGCGGGACACTGCGTACGATCCTGCTCCCAACCTCACCTGCTCGACAGTGGTAGCCAGGCCGAAACGCGCGATCCCATACCGATGAACGCGATTGCCCCACCTGATCCGTTCAATTCTGCGTTACCGCCCCGCCTCCCGGCGAGTCCGCTCCAAGCCGAAGGCGCCGAATTCAACTTCGACCAGCTGGTCAGCATTGTTCAATCGTTCCGTTTGGATCAAAAGCAGCATGAGCAAGGATGCAGCGAAGCCACCCATGCGTCCCTAACGCCGCCCCCACCGCCGCCACCTGCAGGTTCGGCGTCGCACACTTACGCCACCGTAAGACGCCACTGTCACACCGTGCTAGAGCGTAAGGAAGTCCGAAACGCCCATGGCGGTCAGACGCAACTGGTGCGAGAATCTGTGAAAGAAATGGCCCTAGCCACGCCCCCTACTTCAGCTGCCAATACCAGTGCGACCTCGGCGACCTCCCAAAGTGTTATCTTTACGCAGACCTCGTCTTCCAACGCGGGAACGTCCGGGATACGGCAGTCGGTGACCTTTCGCCAAGACTCGGTTGTGGTGGTTCCCAATCACGTGGAAGAACTTCCACCCCCCCCTCCGCCTTCGCTAGAAGAAGGTGGGAGTGATCCGGGTGAGCTCGGCAACCAATTAGTGTGCTCCTCGATGAACTTGCCCCTCTTACGGCTGCATGCCATCGATCCTCACACTGTGTCATTCAATTTGTCAGATCACGAGGTCGAGTGGCGTAAGGTCAGCGTCCAGGAAATCATTGATGAGCTCGAACAGCAGTTAAACGCCACCCTCTGTGCTGTTAACGGCGTCCGGCTCACTAACGACCGTGTCTTCATTAGTTTGAAAGAACGGCAGAGTTTAATCTTTCTCCTAAAGAACGGCTTTGCGTTACGGGGCATCCGAGCTCAGCTGAGGGATATTACGGACAATGCTGCAGTGGTGGTGTTGACAGGCGTGCCGCACTACATCAGTGATTCCACCGTGGCCATGTTACTGTCGGCCTTTGGCACGGTGATAGGTGATCTGGAGCGACGCTTCTACAAGGGCGTGGACACGGGCGAGCGACTCGTGCGACTCAGAGTGAAGCCACACACGAAGCTTCCGAAACACGTCACCGTGGGCGGGTGTAAAATCATCGTGAAGATTTTGCCTTTACAGGATCTGACCAGAATCGAGTCAGCAGCGAGTCAAAGCTGTCCCAACACGATTCGCCGGTACAAACCGGGACAGAATCAGCCGAATCCGCTACCTCCCAACCGACCCATGTCCTGTGTCCCTTCCGAATCGGTACGGGCCGCCGCCAATACCTTGCGGCACTCGTCGTCGGCCAGCTTAAGCCTCCAGCCGCCTCAGGTTGCCGGAGATTCGCCAGAATCAGACCCCGGTTTGAAGCGATCGATTGCCACTATCGATATCGCGCCCAGAATCGACAAAGCGTTCGAGTACCGCAGTCAGTTAAGCGTCAACTTACGAATGTCCACCGAGCTGCCGGTACCGCCCGGTGAATCAACCAACCCGGAGGATTCCAAATCGAGGGTCAGCGCGACGGACACTCCTCCGAGCCCGTTGTGTGACCTAAAGCTCCACCCTCTCTCGCCCCAAGGTTTGGCAAACGTCCAAGCCTACCAGCGTCAAACGCCCACTCGCGATTTAAATCGATTCCGAAAGAATGCGGCCGATTTCTCGCCGAGTGTGATTCAGCGCAAAGTGGAAGCCCGTCGCAGCAATAACGCGCCACGCACCCCAGAAGCTACTCCACCGCCCCCTGCCCACAATCGTCTCAAAGACTCACCACCCAAAACGCGCGTCTCCGTCAATTTTGAGGAAACCCAGCCGCCCAAACTGAGGCCGTGCCCGGTTCCTAAACCAGCCTCAGCGTCCCCGAACGGGATCTTACGCAAAAGCATAACTGTTGACGAAGCTAACACGACGACTGCCCCGGCTAACGAATCAACCACCGCCCCCGGTACTCCAGTTCCCAGTACCAGTACCACAGCGAATCGTAAAAGCGGTAGCGCCGAATCGGGCAAACCGTCGCGGAGTTTTTCTCTCGTGGATACGTTCCGGTCTCGTTCAGCGGACAAAAAAAGGAACCCAGAAGGAGTTGTCGACAATCTGGGCACTAATAACGATAATGAGACCGCTGCCAGCCATGTCCGGCGCGATTCCGTGAAGAGTAGCGGGAGTAGCAGCAAAAGCAGTCGCAGCAGCCGAAAAAGTGGGGCTGGAGAACTGCCTTGGTGTGGTTGCTGGGGAAATGGATGTCTTTGACTTCCTGGTCGTCTCTATAAGAGATAGAAACAACTGAACAGCACACAAAAGGAACAGATTTTTATTTTTTTTTCCTCCTTGACAACGAACTGTGGACTCCCATTACCTGTACTTAAGTTGCTCCTAACTGGCTTCCGGCCTGTCCCGGTGATCTTAAATTCTTAGCAGAATTTTTTTTCGCGCACAGAGGAAGAAATAGAGCCCGTGGTACTTTCTGCTTTATTTTTCATTTGCTAAAAAGAAACTCGGATGCTTCATTCTAGCCAACATGGCTGATAATAACGAGAGGGGGAAGGAAACTCGTTTCTTCGAAGTGATTTTACTGGATTCTTTTCTTTGTGAGCTAGTACTTTGGATTAGACAGCGTTCCAGTACTTCCTCAGGAAGTAAATATGCTAAATAATTAGGCACTTTTTCGGTAAAATTTGAAGCCACTTATTTCTTAAAAGTGATCCTCAGTAAATCTGCCAACCGAATGGACGAACAATTTTTCTGACTTCAGGAGAGTAAACTTGTGAAGGAACTACAGACATCACGCGTTCATGAAAGCACATTTCTGCGAAGCGATTCTTGACGATTTTTCAGATTTTTTGCGACCTGGTCTTTTGTTTTGTAGAAATAAAGGCTGAGTGTCCTGGCAGTTTTTCATTTAACTCATTAATTCCTCTCATGTCATCTCTGTTTCTTACCACTGAGCTCGTACCACTGGACTTAATGCATGGGACTTACGTCAGGAATTTCCCTTTCTGTCTCTTAAACCCTGTCTGAAATCCCTGTCGTGAAACAAATCGTTTTTTGCCCGTACTCGGAGACCTTCCGTGTTAAACCATGATTAATGCTTTATTTCTGCGGTGACCGAGGTCTTCTGACTTCCATGATCTTCCATTAGATACCTTTTCGATACTCGTCGTTTTTTGCCCAGTTAACTACATCTGGGAATCAGCAGTAATAGCCGTCTTCCATGGAAAAGGTGGATTAGTAATATAACTTATTCCGGTCGCGCTTGTTGTCTGGGAGTCATCTTGTTCGCCGTATAGGGCTCAGGAAGAAGATGTGTTGTCGACCCACGTTCCAATACGGATCAAATTGTCGCGATCGGCGACAGCTAGACTGATTAAAGATAGTGACGCGAATTACGATTAGGGACAGAGCAACACCCTGCAAGCCACCTTTTGACCCCCCTTATAAGAGCTTGTGTTCTCTCTATGACCTGCGGAAAGGGGAAGGGCGGGGCCCAAGTTCCAGAAAGAAAGGGCCATCTTCCATGAGCTGTTTTTCCTTGAAAGTAAACTTGGCAGGCGAAACATATACAAGGCTACCAAACGCGGATGCCCTGAGGCATAGGACAGGGACACACGAAGCTATTTTTGAAACTCGACACATCAAGCCCCAATCTGTCAGTCTTCATCATTCTGCATTTTTCCGCAGGTATTCACTTGGCTTGGTCTTGCCCAGCTCGGTTCCCCTTTTTTTGGGTACGTGTATCACAGAAAAACTTGTATATTACTGCTAAGAAAAGAAAGCCTTCGAAAATAGTTTAGGATTTATTGTCCCAGATTTAGAGCAGCGTTCTTAATTTTGACATCGCTCTTTGTACTATATTGGGAGGGAAATGGGAAATGTGAGACAATCGCTGAGAAGAAATGACATACCCATACTCAAGTGTTCACCAACAATAAGTCCACGCCCCAGTTCTGTAAGAAAAATATTGCTTGCGTGTTTGTTTGGAGTAATGTGAGACTCATGTTGGAGAAGTAGTTACTGATATGGGTAAGACATAGGAAGGCAGTCGTGATCACGTCCATGATATATTTAGTGACAGGTGAATTCGTAAATTCCCAGTTGTTGAGTTTTCTATGTGATATTAATCTAAATTCGAACTGTTAGTTTTATCGTAGGAAGGTTATTGAAAAATTCGCGAAGCTACCGAAAAGCATTGAATTGAATCATTTCAAAGAAATGTGCCTATTTCTCTCTGCAAAGTTAACGGTATTAGATGTTTTGTATCCAATTTTGGATCCGAAATGGTCTTCAACTTAACCTTTCTATTCTCTGAAATCTGCAATGTAACGAAAGCTGAAAGGTCGTCTTTAAGAAATGAGCTTTTGATTTTTTAGGACAAAATTATTGTAGGGATAAAAGTCTTGAAGAAAGAACTTTTTCAATGTTATAACTAAAAATTGTATTGCTAGTCAAGTTGCAAGAAAGGTTCTGTTCCTCTGCAGCTCAACGTTGTATTAAAGTTGTGCATCGACTCAGAAGCAATATTTTGTTAAAATCGCTTGGAAAAATTTCTTTATTTTACACTTTTATATTTGTCGGACTTTCAATACGGAATACTATAAGTGTTACGGTTTTTACATACTGAATTGTAAACACCAGCAAGAAGCAGTGGAATCGTTCTTCAGAAATATTCGAGTAACTTCGCAGATCTTGTTATTTAGCTTCGGTAAACATCCTGACTACTGCTATGGAATATTTTTATAAGTAAAAGAGTGTCTGTTCCCACCGAGAGCAAGCATAATGTCTGTTGAATCACTTCGAAGAAATAGTTTCAGAATTATGCATTTTTTAGCTATTCTTACCGTTTTGTTCACCTTCGTTGGTGAACAAATATACTCCAATATCATATGAAAAATTAATAAACAATTACCAGTCTTATGAGTGAGAATCGCGGCAATAATTCCTCAAAAAAAGAAAATATTACTCACCGAGCATACAATCCTTCCCAACTCGCCGAAAGAATCTGAAGCGCGCCCCATAAATGCATTGCAACGCGCCGAAGGTCAAAACCCCTTCAAGAATCTCTCCTCGGAATCTTTGAATCTCCGTGAAGCAGAATGAAAAATACTGCCGAAGGACGACTTTTATATAGTGTGTGCATAATTTATAGCCACGTCCCTATCGACTTCTTGATCGATTACTGATCTGAAAACCAGCATAATTTCCCTCGTTGAAAATGTTCAATCCTTTTTTTTCAAAACGTCTCCTTTTGCTGCAACAGCCTTGTAAAATCTCGCGTGGAATCCCGAAGAAATGGTCAGGAATCTCATCCGAAAAGAAGATGGAAAAAAAATATTACCCGAATTTTCCTGGCACCAGTTATTGCTTTATCCCTCGTACCCTCTTTCACCCTTTCTATATTACCCCGTCATACATGTATCTCGCTTACGGTGCAGAAATACTAGCAATATTGGGTTTCCCTTGCTTCGCTCACTAACAAATTATTATCCTCCGTATATTCTCTACTCCGAAGAGTAAGATAACCCTATGTGTCGACATTTGGTCACTTAATTTGAATTTCTGTCTACCTCCCAATCGAATCCCGCCAGAATGTATCAATCGGTCCATGTCAACCCCTTTTAAAAACTGTTTCTTACAGTTCGTAGCTTTCTAGCTTCTTAAAGACAATTTTGTTTGAAACAGAATCCAATGAGTGTTTATAATTTGAGGTTTGAAAAAGTTCACGTGAGACAAAGTTTGTAAGTAATGCAAAAATGGCAGCAACCGAACATATCCATGTACAGTTATTTTACCCTGGTTCTTTTTCTCCTTTTGGGAGACTTTTTATCAATTGTCCTTTGTTTGAGTTTTGTTGACAATGTTGTAGTTCAGTGTGTTGGAAAGGAATGAGACAACAAAAGTCCCATAACTGTTACAATCCCAATAAAAGCAAATTGAAAGAAAAGAGCCAAATACACATGCCAAGAACTGGTGGGCGTTTTTTCGGAGCCAAAAACGCGGGCTTTAATTGAGATTTTCTTACACTGTCTGCTTAAAAAGGCTTAGTATTTGCAGATAAAGGGGTGAGGAAGTGGGTGGGTGGAGTTTGTTCTTCTCCGCTGGTGAGAAAGAGATTATAGCACAGTTTGGATGCTGAGGGAGATGAGAGGGATTTATCTGAGAACAGACGCAGGCATTTTCATTAGGCAAGATCGACGCTTCATTTCCTTTGAGCGAAGGCGAAGAGTGCGGGGAGAAAAAAAAATAGGGGGAAAATGCAATAATAAAAATGTTAAGAGCTGCAAAAACAAAATGGATTAGGTTTGCCTCGAGCTTGGTTGGCTGAACGTTTTGACAGAACATTAACAACGTTGGGAGCAACGGAAAATCCGTTTTTCCGAATGGGGAGAAAAAGTTTACGGGGAGAGCATGTGGCCTTCACTTGTCACTCAAAAACGGCCCGAAAAGAAGAGAGACAGTTTTGACGTTGGTGGATGTGTGGTGGCTTTTTAATGGAAGCCAGAAGGGGGCAAAAGATGCATGCCAACTTGGGAAGCTGACAAGTGTTTGCAAAGATCAGAGTCGAAGCTGGGCGATTTTTTTTTTCGTTGAAATAGTTATGAATGGAAATGGCAAGGGAGAGACCTTCTGGCATTTTTGGAGGAGTTAAGAAACTGTGGATGAAAAAAAAAACTCCGGGATGTAGCATCATTTCAGAGCAGCTTTTGTCGTGAAGTATTTCGGCGGTTGGAGAAGAAATGCGAGGGAAGAGAAGGTGTAAAGGCAAAGAGTGGAGAAAGGAAAAATCTGTCGACAGTATACATTTCTGCTAAGTGACTCGGACGGTTTAGAGTATTGTGCAGTTAGACGTATGCGTGAGAATCGGCTCAGTAAAGTTGCGAATCAGGAAGAAGGTTTAGAAGGGCTGTAAAGACGTTGGTGATTCTCGAAGAGGAGTTTTTGTGTTCTGAGCGAAGGATTACTTTACAGCTGAAGGTTAATGATACAAACATGGTACGAAAGGTTAAGTTAACCGGAAGAAACTGTGGGTACATTGCTGCTAGATTCCTTCAGAGTGATTCGCCAAGTATAAAGATGAGTTAAAACGTTCATAGCGGTAGGAAAGAGATTGTAATGAAAACATACTTTAGTATTAAATGAACTTGAAACAAATTGAGTATTTCTTATCAGAGTCGACAATATCTCGCATTTCTGCGCACAGAAATTTTGATAACTCCATTTCTTATACAGAATTAATGGCTTTCTTTCACAGACTACGCCCTTGAACTTTCAAAAAAAATTCAAGGCATTTAGATAGTTTTTTTTATGCAGCTCTGCAAAAAATCCTTTGAAATATTTTTACGTGATAAAAAAAGATCGATGCTTCACAACGATTCAAAACATTGTTCGCAAGCTATGGAATATTGAAAAAATCCAAAGAATAAATAGCGTCCAATCAAGACACGTTATTTTATCCATCGTTTTATACGAAGCGCTACAAGTGCATTTTACAATACCTTTCTAATAGATACTTTGATGGATTGTGACACTCTTTTCCCGTTTTGACGAGCCCAAACGCCAAGCAAGAGATTGAAGCGCATTTTTTTCTTTCTTATTTCCCAGGGATTTTTTTTCCGAACTTACACAAGAAAAGCATCACAGAAAGCGTTGAAGCTGTCAGAGTTGGTGACGGTGATTGATTTTTTAGTTAGCTAAAGAGAGGTTTCTATCAAGGGAAATAGATATGTAAGCTGTCGCCCAGATGATTCCCCCATTCTTACTTCCCTTACCCCACCTCCTCCCTTCACCGGCTCGAACAATGTCTCGAGATACCCGAACGTTAAAAATCACCATAAAATGGGTTCCAATACCAACACCGAATTCATGGCGGGTACCAACATCTTCCGTAAGAGAATCGAAATTGCGATCGTAACTTGTCCTCCTTGATGAAAAACCAACGATCTTCGCCTTCAACGATTCTGTGCTTTGCCCGGGGAAAAAAGCGCGGGTAACTGGCTATTTCGCGTCATCGTTAACGTTTCACGAGTACTTGTTAACATTCCGTCCATTGTAACTCCGTGTCGTTGTTTAGTAGAATGCCATTTAAAAGTTCGAGCCTGGGTTCTACTGATATCAAGTATAAAGGCAATTCCCCCCTCGTTTCAGTCTATTTTTCCTCAAAAAAAGAGGAAAATAGTTCACCTCGGCTTTGTGGTAATCTCTGTGAAGTCGTTTGGTTCCGGTGCCGTGCCGATCCAAGTGATTTGGGTTAATTCTTGTGGATAAAGGAGGAATTTGAAAGACTTACTTTGGGTAAGATATCAGCGGGAGGGAAATTTGTAAATTAAAAAAACGCTAAATTTGCATACTGAAGTCAAAAGGCTTGCAAGGGATAGGGAGGCGGGGATTTAGTAAGGATACACCGTCTGCTCTTCTGTGCCCTGCGAGATTTCCTTTTTTATAGGAGGGTGTAATCCAGGAGTCAAATTCGATCTTCAACGCTCTCACACTTTGGCGTTTTTTTATTTCATTTTCCAGCTTTTTTTTGCGCCACTTGCTTCTAAACTTCCCTTTGGACTCACTGGCGTTCTTTTCTTCAGATTGAATAGGATTAAGAGGGGATGAAAAGAGCTTTTTTTGACAAGAGGGGAGGGGCTAGGGAGGGGAATGAGTGGAAAGAAGCTTCAGATCTTTTCTTCTTCTGACTTCTTTCTGACAATTTTTATTGCAAGTGGTTAACCAATTTTTCCGCCTTGTGGCGAATTTTTTTTATATGTTATTTAATCCTGAACTGTGATTTATTTTATCTCTTGAATAAAGGGCTGGGATTCATAGGCGTCGTTGCGGATGAAGAATCGAGTTCATTTCCTGTTCCTGCTCCTGATCGTCTTGTCGAAGCGCCTCCCGCTCCTCAAGGTAAGAAAAAGAAAAGCATTGTATCGACGTAAGGGGAAAAGATATTCAAAGCGAAACATGCAATATGCAAATAAAGGCCAAGGACGCGTTAATGCCCCTACAGGGCCTCCCAAAAGATCGATCAAAACCTGCCTGTGATTTTTCAAAAATTCCCATTTCTTGATGAAGATTCCTCCGTAGTGAAAGCACTGCCCCGTCTTAGGATAACTCCGCCATTTTGCACCACGGTGTTGTCGAATTTTTAAATAAATTGATGTGTTGAAAAGAATAGTCGTATTTTGGTACTGATCTAAACAAACGTAAGCGTGTCACGTGGGAAGAAACAGTGCCAGGGAAGTAAAGACGGCGCTGCTGTCGTTGAGGAGAAAAGATTGGCCCCGAGGCGAGCGTTAGGGTACGTTTTCTGTCTAAATTTCTGTTCTTTGGTGGTAAGATTTCTGTGTAGCCTGAAGGTTAAAGAGGAGGTATTGACAGGCGTCCATAGTTGGGTATTTTTTCCTCCTTTGGGTTAGCAGCTAATGAGCAAGTTGGGAGGCATTGAGAGCGAAACCGAGAGAAAAGGGTACAGAGAAAAGGAAAGGGAAAGAGAAGGAACCTCTGGTTTATTGTAAGTACTCTTGAAAACAGCTGCGAGGCAAATGGTAAAAGTTCTGTAAACTTTTTGTCAGCCTCTGGCGAAGAAATGTTACTACTTTGTGGGTTTGGATACCTGCAGGGAGTTAAAAATTCATTAAGTGTAAGTTTTGGCATGGTTTTTAGTGTGATGGGACAGGATTTCTAAAAGAAGAGGAGGAGATAAGCGAGACAGGTTTTAAGTTATGGAGATTTGTTAGGAGATTCTTCTTTTTTGTAAAGAGAAAAGTGGCAGTAATATCTTGTGCCTGGTCGCAGTTTTTAATTGGCGCGATAACAGCTGAAAGCATCGGTACGCGGTGAGGTTTGCCAAAAGAACTGAAACGATGCTGAATGGAACCTTGTTAATGACTTGACTCGTAGCCAGATGCTAATTGTCTCCCAGGATCCATCCGAATCGTTTCTTGGCCAGCTCGGAGACACTGAAGGAAAAAAATAGAAATGTGACAAAGGGGAAAAGGCACAGGGGAAAAAAGAGCGCGAAAATTAGGCTAACCTGACAAAAGCCGTAATTAAGTTATTCGTTATTGACTAGGCTTGTCAGCTTTAAGAGATATAAATGAAGGGAAGCGATGTTGAAGCTCCGTCTCCGCAATTTTCTCCTCCGAACCGCAGAAAGCGAAGAAATGTCGCTCTGGGAGTTGTTCGAATACATGCTTCGCTTGTCAGCCGCTAGGTGGCTACGCAGTACTGTCTTGCAACGAAAATTCTTTGACTGGAAAAGCGGGAAACGAAAATGTGGAGTTTCTCCCTCTTCTCGTCAGTTTGAGTAAGCAAATGAGTAACTTTTCTGGATATTAATAAATAAAAGAGGTCAACGTTCATTGCGAGGACCCTTTCCAGTAGTTTGACCGTTAACATACACTGTTGTTTTTATGTTTATGAACCAGAAAGGCTTTGTTCTCTAATTATTTAGTAAAACAACTGCTGGTGAGATTTTTTTAAAAAACGTATTTTCAATGCTTTGAAAAGTTATGTGACATTTCGAATAAACAATTGTTTCTATCTGTCATTTAAAGAGAATAGTTTGACGGAGAATCTTTGAAATAAACAATTACATTAACATAGTAGTTCGGAAAACCCGCACAGCAGATGTTTTACGCTCTTTCAGAACATGTTTTATCATCGGCCTCCCTCTTCATTATGTTTCATTAATAAGAAGCAAAACCAGAGCATTTGTTTATTAGAGTGTCAGTGACAATGTCACAATACGCCACGTGTCCGCTTAATTCAGATGTAACGCCATGCGTGGATGTCATGGCTAGTGCTTCTTGGCTTAGCCACTAGAGGTGCTTACCATCGGCAAATAGTTTCGTGACACCATTTGAGCGGAAACGCGTTTTAAAAGAGAAACTTTTATATACTTCGTTAGGGAAGTGTGAATAGCGTGAATCAAGTGTTAATTAACGCCTGCAAACAGTTTGCTTGTTTTGAGTCAGCCGTGCCCCAAAAAACTTGTCTAGAACAAACTTTTAAATAGATTTACAAGTAAACAGCAACTTGATAAAAACATAGAAAGCCCGCACTTGCCAACAACTCCCTCCTGCTGACTCACAATCTTGATAAACTCCTTTACAAATGTCCAGCAAGCCTTATCGTTCTAGAAATAACTCAACTTCCCTTAACCATAACAATATCTGACGGACGCACGTGCTTAAGAACGCAATGAAATTTTGTCCAGTGATTTTAATCAAATTCAGAAACTATTTTTTGGCTCTGAGAGACTTTGAAAGTCCTTAAACTAGCGTGTACTTTTATCCGTCGTATATTAACAGTAAATTTATAATCGTGGGCTCTTTTCGAAACATAGGTTGAAAGAAGTAATAATTCCATCATATCTTCGATTTCAATAGCGAAATTACAGTCTTTCAAATTCCTAATGTGATTGTAAAGGGAAGAATCGTTATTTGTGGATTTATCGACATTTTTTTCGTTTATTAGTGTAGAAAAGGAGAGTCGAATGAATAAATGTTAGGCAAGAAGAGCTTCCCACGCTAAAAAGAAACGAGATTTTTCAAAAGCCATTTTGGAAGCCTAGTATGAGCTAAGAACAGGGTCCGAAAAAGAAAATTAGACGAAATAACGTTTGGTCAGCACATTAAAAAGCAAAGGCGTAGGCTGTTTCTTTTGCATCTCAGCTGTGGCCTAGTGTTGACAGTTCCAACTGGTAAGACAACTGTCAACAGTCACACATGCCATGAACGTTTGAGACCACACATGTGTCCATCTTCCATTTCTTTCCGACTTCTTTTTCACTTTCGTCTTGTCCCTTGACAGGTTCGAAGGAAATGCTGAAATGGAGAAGTTGGAATTGAGTGACCAACTTAGAAAAAGCTCAAAGAAAAACACACTCTTTTTCGTCACATCCACACTATGTTTACCAAGCCTGAGCATCCTTAAATTTCTCGACTTTAGCCCCAAAAACTCAATCCTCGGACGTTTTCATTGCACACAAATGCCCCCAAACGTCCCCAAAGCAACCAAACGATAAGACTACTAACTACACAAGTCCAATACAACTTCAAGTTTTCTCTTTTATCAAGTAGAATTCCAATTACATTTATTGTTACAGTGATTTGTTAGAACTTCTGTTCATGTAGACTTTCTTAAAATATTAAAAATGTAGCTTTTGAAAAAGAATATCGAAATATGTAGAAATCTTAAACAACATTTAAAACTATAGGAATCCTAAACAAAATGTTTGGAACCACAGGAATTTTCAAATTTAAAAATAGAGCAATCTTCAATCAATGAAAAAAATTAAGGTTCGTAAAAATCTTATTTTTAAAGTGTGTGCAGATATCAAGTATTAAGGCGTTCGGAAGCCACAATCAAGCGAATTTTGGGAATTATAGTAGCGACAAGAGTTTTTTTAAACAAAAGTTCTGTAAAAGTGAAAATTAAACTAAAATATTCGTTGGAATTTGGGATTAAAACAAGGAAAGGACGTCGAATGCGGGGGTCTAGCACGAAAGATTTATATTCCGCAACTAATACGCCAACTTAAACAGCTTCTTACTCGTAAACGTAATCGAAAACGAGGCAAGTTCCCCAAGTGATAAGTTTTCCTTCAAGAAAGCACGTTCTCCCGATTCTCGTAAGTGTTCGTAACGGATCTTTTACGTCTGTGCTTCCGCATAAATGCTTTCCCAATTATGCAGAACATTTTCCTTTGCCAGCAATAACGGAAGGCTCCCTCCCCCCACCCCCCACACACTCCTTGGCTCCTCCTCCCTCAAACTCAGCTTAAACGTTCTTTCAAAAACCCTTGGCTCATAATTGCCTTTTACACACCCCACGTTAGAGACTTTCTTCTTCTTTTTCTTCCTCGAGGCCGCTTAATGGGTTTCTAATACCTTCAACTGGGTCTCTGAGGTTAATCAAACAAAAATTCTCTCCGAGCCTCCTCCCAAACATAACTTTTGCCCTCCCTTATTTTACCCCCGTCAACATACGATCCTAATCAATCAGTCAAATTAGTTGACTATTCTTCAAAACGTCTTCTCCCCAGCACAGCCGCCGCCGCCACCAAAACCCCTATCCCATTATGAAATATGCATGAACTGACAAACTACAAACTACGGTGTCTACCTGAAAGGAAACATTTGTTCCGTGGCGTTCCGGAGACTTTTTGTCTTCGTCCTATTGAATCTGCCAAGGTAGGCTCCGGGGAGAAAAAGGATGAGTGTAAATTGAGAAACTATGATAAAATCAAGATTTAAAAGATTCACCTCTTCAGTCACCGGAAATCCGTAACGTAGGAAAAGGGTTTCAAATGTTGAAACATTTGTCAATCAAACGAGCATTTTATGCAACAAAGACAATCCATGTAAGAAATTTTAATATCCATAATAACCGTTATGTTTATACAACAAGAACGAGCAATGAATCGTAAAGCATAAGAAAGTTGTCCTGGTTAGGAGTCTTACGGGAGGATATGCGTTACCCAAGATCCAGCTGTTATATTTTTAAAGAGTTCTGTTTTGTATTCTAAATGTCGGTATAATATTGTATTCCAACATGGTGAAAGTTAAAGTATTGCAAAAGCTTTCGAGTGTGAAAAAACTTTACATTGAGTAAAGCTTTAAATCTGTGAAAATATTAATTTTGTAAAATATTGTAAAGTTTTTCGGCTAATCAGTAAGCATACCTGTCAAAGTATGGGGGTTACGACAATAGTCACATAAACTTCTGAGTAATACAAATATTTATGGGTATTTAGATAAAATGTGTGGACAGTAAGATGTTAGAGAGCTTTTAGGTATGTTGTGCTATATTTTGTGCAAATATCAGCATTTTGGAGTGCGACAGTTCTTGAAATACGCATGGATGTGTACTAAATTGAAAAGATTTTGAAAAGAACTGTGGATAAACAGAGCAACAAACAATTTCAGAGAATACACTTGCACAAATCCAGGACGAATTCGTTGGGCAAATAGGAAAGAAAAACGTTCCCTGCACTTAAATCATATGTGTCAATAAAAACTGACGGCTTGCTTGCCAAGGTGGGAGAGTGGGGGTAAATCTGTGGGCAAAGCTGAGACAAATCTTTGAGGGGAGTCCCGAAGAAAGAGACAACAGTGGATTCAGTGGTAAACGTTTGGAAATGTTATTAGTGAAAGCAAGAAAAAGCTTCTGAGCGTTGACTCAAAACGGATGCAGACTGTCATAATAGAAAAGTAGAGTAGAAAGATCCTGCTTACCAACCCTTAACCCCCTTGAAACCCCCGTGGTTCATTTGGCTGCCAGGTGTTGGGCTGCAAAAATCTTGGATTCAGTGTGTATAGACGGGATTTCAATGTTTGAATCGAATGCATTTGAAAAGGTAGCGCGGGGAGGTCGTTCAAGGATTGGATTATTGAAAGAAGAAATTTTCTCTGGTATTCAAGGTTCAAGTGCGACGTATTCTACTGTGTTACAGGGTGACAAGGGTTATTGTGCTGGAATTGGGGAACTCTATAAGTTTTGAATGCAAAAGGTGAAAAAAAGAAGCCAATGAAAAGTTTTGAGAAGCTTTGCTCAATCCTTATACAAACCCTAGTTGGGGCCGTTTTCCCAACCCCTCCTTAATCCTATTAAGCAAAAATTCGGGGTGATTTCCCATCACGATTTGTTGGACTGGTGACGACCACTGGGAGGAAACGAACAAGGCTGATTATGGTTCTCCGAAGGGAGGGAATCAGTGATTGAATGTGGAAATAGTCGATAGGTGTGTGGAAAAGATGGAAAGACAAAGCGGAAAAAAAAGAAATTTTAATCCTTTTAACTAGAGACTTTTGAGTCCGAGTGACATGCCGCCCATCGGTGTAGACTTTTGGCGCCAAAAACTTGTGTTGTAAAATTCTAACAAAATTGCTAGGAAATTTTAGCAAAATGTAGAAAAATTGGAAAGAAAACATTAAAAGAATATATTGAGGTAAATTTAAATAATGAAAAAAATATTAGCTTTTTTACCGTTAAAAAGCGAGTGACGGGGGTAAAGCCACTATACTCTATATAGGCCTACTGTTCTTCTCTTAAGGACGATTTGGTGAAAATTTGCCTTGACGAATTTGCCTTTATCATGCACTTTTTGTTGAAACATTCTTACAGTAAAGTCAACTAATTATCCCTAGAACCTAACGAAGAGATATCTTTGAAAAATTGCTAAAATAATTTAGAATTGCTCAAGGTGCGTGTGTTGTAAGAATTTTGAAAATTTCTCCACGTTAGGTTCTGGGCAATTTAAATGGGGGAAAAATCGAAAACACGTTGTTTAATAATCGTCAACGCATTGCAACGCAACGCAGTCGTATACAGTGGACGAGGCAGTTTCAGTTTGTGACTTTATTGTATAGTATGATTACAAGAGTAATTAGAACTCAAGCTCTTGTTTCAGGTATCTATTCAATGTTAAAGAAGTTCGAGAATCGAAAAGTTCATAATTCACGGTGGACCCGAGCAAGAAATCTTGGGACTAGTTAGACAATAAGAGAATCTTCGATTTATTGCTCGCGTGCATGGAGTGAATACATGAGTCACGCCATGGCGTAACGTTGGTTTCTTGGGTATTTACCAAAAGAACGTACTTTGAAACGTTTCGGAGAAACTTCCAGTTGAGGGATTTCTCGTAGGAGTTTGAAATGATTTTTGGAAGCGGGACAGGAAAAAAAGTAAGGAGCCCACCGTCTTAAATAGCCACTTGGTGCTTAATGACGTGAGGTTTGAAAGGATAGGGGGAAGTGGGGTATCTGGTGGGGAAAAAAAGACGGGGTGGATGGTAATAGAAGTTTTGTGTGAATGTTGTAAGAACTTGTCCCAGGTTACGAGGTATTGGAAAACCCTGTTTTTGTGGTCTGACCAAGCAGAGAAAGGAATTCAGTTTGAACTCCATAAAACGCAGTAGGGAATCCTTCAACTTCAAGTCAAATATTTAATTCTGTACCCTTTTGAACTTTTACCCACCCTTAGTTCGCAGTACTTTACATTTCAACCACCCTTGGGGATCTTTACCAACTGCTTCGCAGGGTTTGTCAATTCTGGACGAAACCGAAACCTTCCAAGATTGAAGAATTCGACTACCCAAACTGTCCGAAAGTTCGGTACAAAATATTTCTCCGTGAAAATTAAACGCAACGTAATCTCTCTCGAACTTTTTGTTACCTTGTAACGAACTTCTAGCAGTATTACAAAGCCAAACAAACCAGCACAGAAAATCTATTATTGTAATAATTATGTCATAAAAATGGTTCAGAAGGTATTTTCATGATGAAGTAGTATTTGCCGGGTTTAACACTAGTATTAAAAAGACCGGATTGGGCGACGAGCCGAGCTCACTCAGTACAAAAATTAAAAAGATATTGTAGTTCATGGCAAGAGTTATTAAATTCATGTTTGAAAATACATGTATTGAAAATTTTTATGTGGAAAGTATCAAAATGTGCAGTCACATTGAAAACCAAGTATTGATACGTATATTTGAGGGCACTAGGGGTACGACCACTAATTTTCCTGGAAATAAATGAATTTGGCCTTCAATAGTGAAAACAAGTGTAAAAATTCGTTAAATATTTGAATCAAACGCGGATAGTAGGTCTTATTTAACAAGTCAAACATTATTCTAGACTCACATTCTTATCCTTCTAATTTGATTTTTAAATCACTGAAAAGAAAGCCGAAGACGATCATATGTCACCTTCGTGACGCAGTTCGTCTTTTAACACTATTACTACCACAACTACTACTGCTAGTGTGAAAATACCTTTCATAACGCATAACTATTAAAAATTACTAAAAGAACTAAGAAAATAAAACTAAACATCCAGAATAAATAGAAGTCTGTAATGAAAAGTGATATTGTTCATTTTCAAGCAAGGTAGCGCTATTGTGAATAAAAAGTAATAAATAAATCAAGAATACATTTGCGATCATCATGAGCACCGTTAAAAGCCAATAACTTCCCAATCATATCGAATGACTCTTACGCATCTCATCTTCGGTACTCTCTATACCAGATTCAATACCCTCCAAATGTCAGTAAGCCACAAAAGGCGCCATTCTGCTCCATCGGTCCCTTGCCCCCCCCCCCCCCTTCTCCCTTTCCTTCCCCCCCCCCCAAAGATCTGATTCGACTCCATCAGCATATCACATTAAACCATTGGTTTAAAAGGTTTCGCTCTTGTAATGTATACGCAAACCCTAACCGCGAGGACCTGGCAAACCAAAAGGCGCAAAAAAAAAGAAACGGCGCACATGGGGAGATGAGAAAGAAGAGCATCCACACACATACATACGTCCATAGTAGTCGTACATACACCAGCTGCCAATTTCCGGCACCAACTCGTAAATTTAGCCATATGTGCAAAGTGCGCTCAGTTAGGAAACAAAAGCAGAAAAAGGGGGGTAGTAGGGGGTACAACCAATAGTTTTCCTGGAAAACGGTTGGTGTCTTGACCCGCGGATTGCCCCCTAGAGAGCCATATTCCTCCTCCTGAGGCTTTTATAGAGTTCGACGTTTGACTTTGGGTCGTTCAACGGCTCCAACCAAACGATTTCTTCGCAGACGCCCAGCATTAAACGTTTCTCGGTGATCAGAACGATGTACTATAACTTTCTAACTACGTTCGTCTTAAGCGATTTCTGTCAGGCTTTTTAAAATGGTCGAAAAAGGACGAAATTTAAAATGGACGAAAAAGGGGAGAAATTTAAAAATGAAGGGTTGGAAGGTTTGGCGATGTAATGGAGCAGGTTTGGGGAAAAGCTATAAGTACAGTACTAAATTTTCAATTGCCAATGTCTGGATAGCTTCGCCCAATTCAAAGGTTCCCTTTGACTATTTTTGCGAAAAACGAGTTTAAGCGGCTCGGGCTTTGAAGTGGAGGGTTTCAGGGAGCGTTTTTGCGGGCACTTGGAAAAAAGGGACGGAAAAGTGGTCCTGTAGAGATTGAGAGGTTCTACATAACTTGGCATTTTAAATGCAAAAATATATAATGCGAATATAACAGTAGTTTGATGTCTTTCTGGAGAATTTGGTGCATTTTAACATGGCCTTTCGCTTTTGGGTTTTACTCGTCCGTTTTTTTTTGTCGTAATGCGAAACAACTGTCCAGTACATCTAGTCTAAAGTTAATAAAACAACTACGGCAACCAGCTGTTCTCACTTCGAGTTAATAGTTTCAGAAAATACAAGATTTTTCAGATATTTAAAAGTGCTTGAATGCAGTGCATTCTTAGTTCCTATTCAAAATCGAAAAAAATAATATTTTTCTTATCGTGGGGAAACAGTACCCATTTAATAATACCGTAAAGGAAATGTATGTAATTAGCGACACGAATGACGAATATAACACTAGTAATAAGCTTGAAAGGAAAAATGTATATATTTAAAGTGAGCCATTTTGAGGGGGTTATAATTCAGAATTGTAAGTCACATTAATAGTTGAATTGTCCCATTGTTTTATTTTATTGTGTACTAGTTTTATATTTGAAAAATACAGCTATCCTATTTATTTTCCCTAATTAGCTTCTTAATTGTCAAACTTGCGTTGTTCTTTAGCTACACTCTGTAGCCTAGGATTGGGGGTTGGGGGGATAGGTTGGTAGCGAGGGGTTGGTTATTAGGATTCGTGATAAAGTATTCAAGCGCAAAACAAAGAGGCAAATTTTCCTTTTAATTTATGGAACTATTTTCCTTCCTTCTAGAACAGCACAATTGCAAGTCACTCTTGAAAACAAATATTGAAAACAAACTCATCCGAGACGCGTCATAGGAGCAAAGAAAAATGTCGGGGTTTTTGACAAGCATTTCTTAGCCATCATTCTTCCCGTTCCTTTTTTTCGTTTCCTTCTTCTTTTCGCCGAACTGTGGGCTGACGGTATTTTCTTTTCATTCTTTCCATTTCATTTCGTTTTCTTTAGGCCCGGTGTCTCTTGTATACACACAGTTCCAAACTATCAAAATTATTGGATGTGCCCCTAGTGTCTGTCAGTTTTGTGGTGGTGCTTGAAAACATGCGGGGGTTAGGCTACGTATTAGTCTTTGAAAGCCTAGAGAGGCTTTAGCCCATCACCGTTTGATAAAGCGAAGCAGGAGGTCTTCAACTTACATAGTCTTTGCATAGAAGACCGACTGCTGTGAAGATCCTCCGACTCTCCAAACTTGAAGAACGCCACGCTTTTCGAACCTCCCAACCCAACGCCTTCGCCCTATCACAAATTCTTTCATCTATCTCTTCTACATTACACTTCGTTGGTCCTTTTTCGCCCTTTTTTCGTTCCTGCAACTCTTAATTGCACCATAAACATAACGCATGTAATGCAACAAAAAGAAGGGACAATGATTGCTCTTTTCATCCCGGAACAGTCCACCCGCACGATCTGCCACCTAATTCATAAATTCAACCTCATTGAAAAGATAAATAGTGGTAATGAGTGTTTACCAGTATTTAGCTTTCTCTATTTACTTTTTTTCACCCTCATTCCAACTAAAGCGAACATCGTTCAAACCACCCAACCCTTTCCACCGCGCCACCTACGTTGAATTACACGTTGAAAAGCCAGTAGCGTACGTTGAGTACGTTCACTTGTAACTAATTCGGTGAATTAAGGTCAGTTTGAATGAAAATGTTAAATCGACGTATGATTTTAAGCTGAATGGTGGAAATACTCGTTTCGGTGTTGCAGGAGGGGAAGTTTGGCGTATTGCAATAAGTTAACATAAATTAAGACTTGTTGCGTTTTTCCTCAAAATTCGACACTGGATCCAGTTGGCTCACACAGTTAGTATGAAATTCTTTCCGTGAATAATCTGAGGGAATAATATTGTTGAAATAAAGCGGAAGAAACGAGAGTTTCCTTGAAATAAATTGCCGTATGTGGGAAGCTAATTTTCCGAAATCATTACATTTGGTTTCGTTGAAGATATACCTTTTTTCTGTAAACTTACATTTTCATTTAAAAAATACTTTTACTTTTTCAGATTTATTTTTTATTTGTTATTGTTTCACATTTTTTATACATGTTTTTGTGAAACATTTTTTTGTTAAAACAACAGTTGAGTTTTTATATGTTTGGGAAGATTTCTTAAAACATTTGGTTGGATTAATAGAAAAAGGGAGCGCAGTAAATGGAGCGAAAGAAAGGAACTAGTGAAAAGGTTGAAAAGGAAGAAGTCGTGCTGGGTTTTCTTTACCTTTTGCGCTCAGCGTTGGTAATAAATTTTTCAAGCATCTATGCCGTGTTATAGGATACTTTTTTCTTTTTGTGAAGATGGTAAGAAGAGAGATTTTTTGGTACGGGGAGGTGTTTAGGCCAAGTCAAACAAGAAGTCAGAGCCAGTGGTGATGGCGCACGCAATGCCATGTTGTCCTGCATAAGGTTAACAAAAACTAGAAAAAGGGAATGGTGAAAAAAAAAATCCAAGGAGGAAGAGAATATTAGTTACACGTAAACACTCTTTTGCGAGACACTTTGGAGTTCCGAGGTCATAATTAGTAGACAAGGAGTGAGATAAAGTGGTAGTTAACATGCTCTTTTTCTGGAAGCGAGCGAAGCGGACTTTGCGACTTGAAAGGAAAGGCCTTTTTTTGTCTAATCCGCTTTGGTTTCGGAATTCTACGTGGTTTATATCGAAGGTAGTTTTTTCCTTCAACTTCGGGGATTGGCTCAAAATAAAGGGATAAATGAGGGTAATAACAGGGATGAATTAGGGTGTGTTACACGTTTCACGTTCTAAGCTTTTCGGGAAGAATGGCTGGATGGAAGTGACGTTGGATTGACGAAACTTGTACACGAAAGCTATCAAGGAGTATTATTTATATATTGTATTTGCATAGTGTAGTGTAATATAGCAATTAAGTCAATAGCCTTGTTTAAGAACTTAACGAGCGGGTGAGGTTGAGTAGATGGAAAATTTTTACCTTTTTTTTCCAATAAGTTCAAGTATCTTGGCAGAATTGACCTGTTTGTCGAGTTTTTTGTTGTTGAGTTGAATGGAAAGGAAATTTCAGGTATTGGCCAACGTAGTTATTACATTGTTCAAGTGCATTTAGGACCAATTAAGTCCATGATACGACGCTAAGAAGGTTATTAACTAAAACAAGGAAAATATTAGTGATAGTTGTTACCCATTGCAAGTCATGAAACTGTCTCGCAACTTTTAAACTGGAGTAGTCTGGCTGGAAACTCGAATTTGAAAGCTTTCGTGTAGTAAAGTCAGTTATTTAGCGCAATTAGGAAAATAGCAAATGATTACCTTAGGTAACGTGTGAAATAGAATTTTATAGAAGGTCACGTACTCAGTTTATTTATCTTGAATTTCCTTATATGGATTTACGCCTATATTTCGTTGTCATTGCAAGTCTTTGGAGTAATTCATTACCATTTCTCAAAACGACTAATCCACGCTGTCAGTGTCATAAAAATAGTAATATTATTAGTGAATATTAATACTGTTATAATTCTTATTATTAATAAAAATGGGAAATATTTAATCATAATAAGAAGAACTAAAAATTTATAATTATGCTTATTCTTCTTATTTTTATTATTATTATTAATGAATAATATTATTAGAAAGAAAAAATAAAGAACTTAAATAAAACATACATGTTTTTTAAATCAACTACCGTTAAATTTCAAATCGGTGACAATTCAGGAAGCGAAATCCCCCGCAACTGTGCTGGCAAACTTGAAGGACAATCTTATCTCTCTTCGTTTTTATTTCACCCCTGAATTTCCCACCTTTCCCAAATCCTTAGAATCAACAACAATTGGCAAAATCTTTCCCATCTTGTAGAACTCATCTCTCCCACCACACTCTTCTTACAAATCCTTCCCAAGCACTCTCAGCATCTCCTGCAGCTTCCCTTCTCATCTCCCACTCGACGCCAACGGTTATTCCATCGAAAAGCGTCCACTACTGCCAGAATCCCCCCACCCCCACCACACGTGCCTGGTGGTCCAACTCGCAGAAATTCACCACCCCCACATCCACCGAAATCCCCTATGCAAATACAAAACTTGTCCACTATGCTATGCCAACCTCAATTTTCCCTCATAAATTTCGCATTTGCTCTCCCCATAGGACACGAACCTCCCTTTTACCTTATCTCTCCTCCCCCAACTCTGGCGCTTTCCTTTTCGTGCACACTGTGGCATCTTTTTGTCCCCATCCCGGTTGCAACCCCCCGGTTAAGTGAATTTACGCAAAACGAGATAACACTTGGCATTTGGGCGTGGATGAATTCGCCCTTGTGGAACGCGTGGTCAAATGGGGTGTGAATGATGTGTGGAATCGCATATTTGGTCTGGTCAAAAGATTCTGTAGCCCAACTTGAGCAAAAAGAGTGGGAGATCCCGAAAGGAGAAGAAAGAAGAGGAGAAAAAGGCGATGACCGGGTTTTTGCCCAATTTGGTCATCGGCAAGATGGATTTTAAAGATCTGCAACGATCTATGTAATAGGAACATGATGGGTGTATGGAACACGAGATAAGGTCTGTCTTACAAGAGGAGCTCATACGGGGCAGGCCCACATTTTAACCCTTTTTTCCTTCATTTTGCGTGGTACACTGCTTTCTTTTTGAAAGTGAAGAGAAACACTGAAGGTTTCATCTGGTAAGGTAAAAATGCTAATTTATGTTGCGAGAGAAACGTTTGCATCTTTTATACTCATGCTGTGAAGGCCAAGAAGTTTTTTTAGCCTTGTTTTATTTTTTGGCGGGAATTTTTGCATAGAATGTCCCCGGGGAGAATGACTTACTTCATTTACATCGAATAAGAAGCTGCTGCTGGCTGCCGGTGCTGGCTTGGCGGTGTTGTAGTGTGGTAAAAGGGAATCCGGAGCACAAGCCCCTCTTCTTTTCTCTTTTACCATATTTTTTTGTTGGTTTTTAAATAGCGCGTTTGAAGCGTTTGTAGCAAGCCAAGAAAATAAAAGAAAATGAAAAAGAGGAGCAAATGGGAAATTTAATCCGGGGGGATTTTTTTTCTGTGTTTGCATTTGGTATGAGGTGTGTAGAGAGTCGAGATGGAAAAGAGGCTATATGGAAGGTGAGATGAAGTCGAAATTTGGTGCAGGCATTTTGGAAGAATATGTGGAGGATTTCTGGAGTTTCTTGTTTGGGTCCGGTAATATAGAGCTAAAAGAGTGAGTGGTTATTTCATTTCTTCTTGGCTGGAGAGATGAGGCTGAGCTTTATGAACGGCGTGGAGACGTTTAATGTTGGAAAGCGTGAAATTGAGAAAGTTGCAGTGTAGTAAAATACGGCATTATTCTTCCAGGGATGGGGGTAGGGGGGAAGCGGTTCGTTATTTTGGTTTTATTATCTCCTTTGGAAGAGTTGAAGTGTGTAAAATAGCGATTAGATAAATGAGTTGAAAAGGAATTTGAGGTCGTTACGGACGTATTAAATCGAGCGCAAAGTGCTCATTAAAGCACATTTTAATAGCGCTGCCTTATTAGCTTTAGGTCTGTGATTGGGACTGGTGTAAATGTGAAGAACGGAAACATTTAAATCGTCAGAAGAACAACCAGAGAAACAGTTTAAAGTTTTACTAGGCTGGTCAATAATTCCTGGCACGTAGGCTAATTGTCTGATGGGCAGTTTGTCCCAAAACTTTGTAGGCGAGTAATAATTGAGAACTACATTGCTCTTTACGAAAATGCGGAAATAAAAGTCTTAAATTTTACGAAATTCTCTTTTGCTAATATCTGATTGTAGACTCGGTTAGCTGCAAAGCAACTATTAACGCCTGTTAAATTCTTTTCTAATTTTCAGTCCAAATAGTCAGAATTTAACCTTTCCCTGTCAACTGCTGTCAAAAATTCTCTACACTCTAGAAAATACTGTTCCCACGCGCTTGTTACCCATTCTGCAGGTTTTCACCGAGTTGTTCGCGAATTATCGCAAGCTTTACGTTGTTACAAGGCAAAAGCTTAAATATCTAGAATTTCGCAAAAAAATGTCTTTGAATCCCATCGGATTCATCCAAGACTTATTTTAAGCTACTGTTTCGTACATCGCAACGTAATTTAGTATGAAAGTCTTAATCCACCGTGTATTTTGAAAAGCTCTTTAGGTTTCAGATTTAAAAGACTTTTTCACCAGTTTAAGCTTCTTACGTTGGGCACAAGTGATAGAAGCCGTTTGCATTGGTATGCGGGAGCTGTGCCAAATCTGCGATTAGCTTCTTACCCAAGGAACGCGCAATCAATTAGCCCGTGCTAATCTCTCATAAGCGTTAACGCAACGCCACTGGGTGAAGAGCACCAGATTCCCGACACTCTCTTCTTCATATGCGGTCGATATATGTTGTGCCGCCCTCTCTGCCGCTAACTTTTTTGTCAACACTTGTCATCAGCCAAGGACCATTTTTCCCTGCCAAGAGCAACGCAAGGCGAAGGGGTCCATGCCAAGAACGTGGAGATGAAGCTGGGCGACTGTTTTTAGTTCCTCTCATCTCAACTAACAGTCCAAACAGTCCCACATAATAAACAGTCCAATCTGTCATTTCCCTTTCCGTGCCGTACGCTTCCCCTTAAACCCGCCCATTCATACCACTCAACCTCCTTTTTTCCCTAATAAAATCTCCCTACCCGTCCTTTCCAAGAACGAATCCAAAATTTTTAATTTACTTAGAAAAAACGGCCTATTCAGGCAACGAAAATCGTCGTTGGAAACTGCCATAAAAATTCCCTGTTACATAAACAAAATCTACAATACCTAACGAGGTCCCGGAATTTGAATCAGTGCCCATGTGTTCTTTTCTGGCTTTGGTCCATACATTCGCTGAATTAACGAAAGGGTAATAAATAATACAGAAAGGTCAGTGTTCTATATTGTTCACTGAACTAGTTAAAAGCAGAACGACCAACTTCGGGGCGCAGTAATAGTACTTTTAAAAAATAGAGTAAAATTATAGTAATGTTGTACGGCAGTCTTATGATCTATTAGCGTCCGGTAAATCGAAGTGTCTTGAACAGGTCTTGACTGTTCCTGTTTTCCTTTTATACATTGTATACAAGTGTTAACAGTAAAGTACGAGCTGTCCATTCCGTTACCTGGTATACAGGCGGGGAGGTTGAGTGCAGTGTTAATAAAATTGAAGAATTGGTCATAAAGATTGGCTATAGTGGACATGGATTTACTCCAAAAAGGTCCGTACCAGGTTTCTGTGCCCAGGTTAGGGATTTTTATTGACTGTACTGTATGAACTGGCTAGCTTGTGGAGTAGGAACGAGGCAGCGCAGTGCTGCGCCTAGCGGGCGGGGAGGGTTTGGCAAGGGGACGAGCGCCAAGCTCTTCAGTTGTGTTCGCGCTGTCGGTAAGGACGGAGGTGTGTATGTAAGCCACGTGGCGGGGCGGCCGTTTCAAAGGATTATTTGTCTTTGTAAGGTGTCGCGTGATGCTAGAACATTGGGGATTTTTGGTGTGTTGATTACCGAGACCAATCTGTGCTTGTGAGCTAAGAGGTGTGTACTGGCGTAATAGAAAATGTGTTTTATTTAACACAATTTAGCGGATGTTATACTCCCCATTTCACGAAAGTTGGTGCACGACACGTTAGTAATGCCCCATTGGAGATGGAATGGCAGAAATGTTCTCACCCGAAGTTCTCGTTTCCATTGACAAAGGATTAGAGTTCGATTCGTGAACCTTGTTAAGGGGTTTGAGGAAGGAAAACATGTTTGGGAAACTTGGAAGGATTCAAACGAGGAAGAAGGTGGTTTGGAGAGGGAAATAGCGTAGAAAGTGCTTTAGAAACATGCGAGGTGGAAAAATTGGACGACAACAGGCTAAATGTATTAAGTTTAATGGTTTTTGTGTTGACAAGCTTAACTTTTTAGGGAGAAAGTTTAGATTGATGACGGTGTAAAATTGCTTTCAGTCACTTACCAGCCATTTATAACAAAGGACAACTGATAAAAAAATAGTATTCTGTTTCAATCATAGGGACACTTACATCTAATGATACAGAGAAAAATAATTATTCTTATGGCGTATTTTGTCAAAGGACCTACAGGAAAGGTTCCAAAAGATTCACAGTTAATGCGCGCAGAATTGTTAGACAAGACAAAGAGATTAACTTTTTCATTCGATTATTCTAAGAAGTTAGTTTCACACAATCGTGTTACAGGAAATCTGGAATTTTTGAAATATTCTAACAAAATGCGCTTTCGTGATCGGCTCTCATTTCTCTGTTGTGCGTGTCAGTGCGATGTTTGGACATGTTAAGAAAAGCCACGTGTCTTTCTTTTTATCTCTGTTTTATTCTTCTTGGGCTTCTAAAAAAGAGAGACGTAACATCAGTATGACTGGTACTCGTAATTACAAGATAGGAAACGCGTGTCTAATATCTCCATTTGGGAAACTCTTTTTAATTACGCTTCGTTAGTTTTCTTGGCCTCGCCCTTTCTTTTTTCTCTCCCTCATCACTGCTTGAAAACGCACTTTTGCCTTGTTAATTGAACTATTCATCGAAAATGCGAAGCTCTAAATTAGTCATCTAGGTGATTAAGAATCGGATAGCGATCCGATGAAGGTTTTGGAAGGAGCAAGTTTCCTCGTGGGTGATGGATGGGAAAGTCGTGTGGTCCATTTTTAATTGGTTTTATACCTGTAATATTTCTATAAGATGGATCACCTTTCGTTCGGTGAGCTTGTAGGTATTGAGCATACCGAGAGAAATTTTATAGAATATTGTAAGTTGGCGTGTGTGGCTGTTTGGTGCATACAAGTTTTTACACGGATCGAGAACACAGCACGCACACGGAGGGAGAGAAGAACATGTGGGGGTTGTGGGGGGTTAAAAGGGAACGTAACTTAGCGTCCGTATACGTAGTAGTCGAGTCGTTGATTTCCAACGAGTCGCACTAATTAGTTATGCACACAGATCGAGGCAAGTCACGAAAGCTGGACATGAAAATGTTGTTACCTTATTGTTTAATTGGCTAGGGATGTGGGGGCGGAATGCTCATGTTGAAAAAGAGAAGAAATCTAATGAATTTCTTTGAATTATTAAACTTTAGGATTCTATGTAGCCTGCAAGGTATTTGGAAGAAATTCGTTCATATTAACGTAATCTAAATCTTTTCTGAGGAATAAAATTAAAATCATCTATGTTTGTTTAAAAAGGTTTGCTTTTACTATGTACATTTTTCTTACAGAAAGATCACAATCACAAAGAATCCTCAGCACGGCTCGGAATATTGAATTTACGAGAATATCGAACGTGATGTGGATTCTTGCCAGAATCGATTAGCTGTAAATTAGGAGCTGGACAAGATCGAAAAAGCGGATAAGAATTGCGTGGAAATAGTGTCTTAAGGTGTTATAATTTATGATTATTGATTTCGTTTCCCGTTTACTTTAGTTTAGGGGCTTTGGCCTCGCGCCAGAATTGGTTAGTAATAAGTACGCATCTGACGGAGATCAGAATCGTGGCAGGAATTCATGGAAATGTAGTCTAGAATGTACAGTTAGGTTCTCTCTCCTGCAATTTGTTATAAGTTCATCAAAAATCCGCTTGGATTTGCGCCACAAAATGAAACAGCATAGTATTGAATGCTAAAAATGTTTTAAAACTATTGTTTAGAAGAAAGGAATTGCTTAAAACTGGATAGGAAGATTTTCATTTCGAGAGCGTCCGTGATGATTTTTATTGTACATTCGAACGCAAATAAAGCATGTGTCGCCCAAATGGTGGGGATTCAACCATTTAATTAGGACCAAACAACATGTTTTCCAACCGTGACCTCGAATCGAACAAGCTTGTCCTTTTTCAGTTTTTTTTCTCTTGAATGTCTCCTCTTGTGTTTCTTTCTGTCTTCGTCTCCGTTCTCTCGTGTCCGTTTTTTCACTTCCAAATTCTTTTTTCTTATGAGAAGGTATCGTTAAGCTTTTTTTTATAGACTCATTGGGTCGCTTGTAAATTAATCAGTGATCCGGGTTTCTAACAAGGAAATCACTCTCTTGCTAAGATGAACGACAGGAGGAGGAAAAATAAGGAGAATTGAGTTTGCGCTTAACAAGCTCCAAGGGTTTTCAATATCTTTTTAAATGACACTTGAATTAGAGAACAAGTTCATTTTCGAAAGTAAATTTGCAGTCAATTTCTCCGAAAGAATTTCCGGTCCTTTCGATATATTATAGTTTTTGCGTAATGGAAGCGAGATTCTACTTTGATAGAAATCGCGCAAACAAGGTTTTTGAGCACCAGCATTGTTTACGCGCGTAAGTCGAACCTTTAGGCTGCAAAGTTAAAAAGATTCCGCGTAAAGCGAACTTGCTAGGTTTGCCATACAATTTCTTGATTGCATCAATTCCCATTTACAAGTGAATAGTAAAGTAACTTGTGGATTTGATATTTGAACTATAGTTCACAACAATGGTGTTTTTCCCGTTGTTGATACTTTTTGTCTTATAATTAGCGCAGCTAAAGATTGAGGCAACCCAACTCGCCCCTGGGCGTGTTATCGGCACTTTTTTCTTCTTCGTTGTGGGAAGAAAATGAGTTTTGTCACACAGGTCGGATGTATGTGTCCAAAGGGCGTGAAAAGTTTGGAGAGTATAACATCCGCTGGTGGTTTTATAATGTTTTCTAACACATTTTACAGTGTCGCGTTCCCCCGAAAGTTGTTAAACGAATTGTCAAAAAAGTGTTAGAAAAAAAGGCGTGAAACGTTCTCTTTCGTACCGTTCTAAAACATTTAACTCGTTCTCGGACATTAAGTGAAACTCCACTCCGTGAGAAAAGGGTTCGGGGTACATCCGAAATCAAAATAAAAAGTCAGTGTATCGCATCGAATTGTGAATCTGGTCACGTAAGTGTATGGAGTGAAAAGCTGAGCCATGAAACTCGTTTCAATCGTGTTTTAGAGGCAAACGTGAGTCCGATTGGGCATCCATTGCGGATCTGTTTCGCCGAGAGGAGCAATCGATCTCTTGTAGTTTTATTTTTCAATTGGTTACGAGCCGAAAATCGCTGAAAAACTTTTCAAACGCTTCTCAAGCTTTGATTTGTGAAGTGGTGCCAAACCTTGGTGCCAAAAGTTTTGAAAATCACCGGTCATTAACCATTTTCGAGTTTCTTGTGCATTTTTGAGAAGGACAGTTTAGTTGCGAAGAAGAATTGAGTAAAGAAAAGACAGAAGAGAAAGAGAAGAACGGGTTTGGGTTGAAATCCCAACGTCTCACTTGGAAAGCTCTTAATTGGCAAGTTTAGTAGCCCCATAAAACTTATACTCTTCACTCATGGAACAAGGATTTATTGCAAGGAAGAGCCAAAGCCCAATTGGAAATGCTAATCGTCGCCAAGTGAAGCGATTGAACCAGTAGAAAGAAAATTAAAGTGAAGAATTTGGTGGAGTCAAGGCACGTCGTGGGTTTTCAAGTGTGCATTGAAACCATGGCGAAAGCATTGTTGCTGCTCGGCAGCTTAGTGACTTGCATTCTTGGAGTCAGTCAAGCTTCCGTTTTCGGAGGAGTTCCGGTCTTTGACGAAAGCGGTAAAACACGTTTTTTTTTATCATATTTTGTGTGGCTTGCAAGGAGAAACGTGAAGTATTGGCATTTTGATCTTCCACAAGGAAACTTGGAATTCTAACTTGAATTTTTAGGTTTGGTTTATTGGATGTTTAATTAAGATTTAATTTTGAATTGTCCATGGGGTGCTAAATGGCTGTTGCAAGATTATTTGAAGGGTCTATATGGGGATTCATGTTTCGTTTTCATGAATTGAGAATGTATGCCATTTGATTAAAAAATGCATTTAAATTAATCCTTGACATCTGACGGCCAGACATTTCATGTTCAGGCAAAGTTAGTATTGTAGGTGAATTAATTAAAAGGGGAACGTAATTAAGGAAAGATGCTTGGAAAGAATTTGTGAACGAAAGTTCGCTCTTTGAGGCTTAGTTACTACAGCGCAAGTTTCCAAATTACCGGTGCTGTTCAATATGGTGAAAAAGTAATACCACAAGTTTGAATGAATTCAATTCAGAAAGGATTTTCCGGTATTGAAGAGGGAAGCCCTCTGGAAATTCAAGAGACTTAACATTGAGTCCTGAATAGACATCGTACGTATACGGCTTGCGATTCCATTTTTCATAAACTTAATAAATTGCGATAGGAATAAGTCCTTTGCTAGCTAAAGTGAAACGAGTTATGTTGGTTCTGTCGAGTTTCGGGGGAGACTTTTATTTTTAGTTCGATTTCTTAATTTCCAACAGATTTGGGGGGAAATGGTAATTGATAAGTCGTTGATCTTGCATTCAAATTATTCTCTGACACCTAAAGGCCAGACATTTCGAATTCACCTGTGTTTTCAAACAGAACGTCACGCAAACGTCACGAACCGAAAAAAGACGTTTGCGCAATTTTACAAAGAAAATCACCGTTTTGATAAAGCAATCAAAAACTCAATTTTTCCCTTGTTGAAATACTTCTCAGAGCCATCACTCAGATGATGGGAATGGATGCTAACTTCTCTGAAACTACAATTCTTGGATCGAGTTTCTTTAGATCAAAACATGTCAGAACACTCTTTTTATGTTTCTGCGCCTCGGGAGAAAAACCGATTAAAAATCTATAAAGAAATGCCCCGGTTCTAGTCCTCACCCTGCCTAAACCAACCCAAGGTAAACACACCCCCAATGGGAAAATTTTCCTGCGTCACTGTGAAACTTGCAGCAAAGTGTCCATATATTTTCGTATTTAATATTTAGTTCAGCATGTAGTCTCTTTTATCTTATTGACAAGATTCTGAAGTTTTAGAACTCCAGTAACTAATTCCAAAGTTTTCAAGTTAAAGTCAGTTTATTTTCTTTTGTTGCCAACTTTCCCGTCCCCGTATTTAGTTTACAGGTGCCTCACACTGTAAGCACTTGTTCTTTCGTAAACGTGTCCCTTTTCCTTCACTTTATGTACGTGTGGTGTGTACACACCACACATACACGCCAAACACTTACTTTTCCCACCCTCTCTGGCCTCCTTCCTTTCTTTAAATTTTCCCAGCTGCCAAGAAAAAGTTTCTGTAGCTTCACGAACTCGATGCGTGCGGAAACGATACATCAATCTCCCTTTTTGAAAAGTTTGCGGCTCCCCAAAAGTTTGCTGGACTCCACTGGGACCTTGTCACCACACTTACCCGACTCTCATTCACGCACTCCCCCTCACACCTTACATTACACCCTCAAGTATCACCAGTCTTCCTTTTTCGAAGCTATCTCCGCATTTTGAATAATGTTGATCAAATTTTATGCGCCGAAAAATTAAATTTGAAAAAAAACGACACAAATGCATTTAAGAAAATCGCTCCCCGGGCCAGTTACGTAAACCGGGGGTGGATGAAGTTTGGGAAGAGAGGAATTAGGATTGAAAAGCCAAGAGTTGGGTAAACCCAAAACAAAGACATGACTTGTTTGCCCGAGTTATTACTCTTAAACTCCCTTTTTAACCCTCTTGGGTTGTTCGTTTCATTTTCTGCCCGAACATTTTCTTGGAAGTCTAACCAAGTTTAAATCGTTAATGATGGGGGGTGGGGAACCCTCCTACCTTGTTAAGATTTCTATTTGACACCCTCCTTTGGGGGTTTTACATACCCCGCCTCCACCCCCGTTCAACCCGCGTTCCCTCCTCCTTTAACCCACCTTTGCGCTTCAAACGTTTCTGTCATGGAAAGTTAGAAACCAAAAGACGACGCACTTAGTTATCCACGTGTCAGTTAATAGAACTTGACAACGTGTCAAGCAACGTCACCAAATCCCGTTTTGCCTTTCCGGTGACGGAAAACTTCAAACGAAGGATATTTCACCCTCGACTTGACACCCAACTGAAGGGTATAAATGTTGTTTGTTTTTATGAGCTTTCCGTGAAACGAGTTAATTGTTTTCCTTTAGTGCGGATTTCCTTCTTTGACACATCATATATTTTTTTAAATAAAAATTATCATGAATAATTTGAAAAGGTTAGCCTCACCTTTGTATAGTTTCTCAAAATTATGTGGGACACATCCATAGGGACAGTAGATGAAATCTGTACAACTTTTTTATGAACATACGAATTCTCCCCTCCACTTTTTTATATATTATATATGTTTTAAATATATTTATGAATCGTAAGATACTTGATACTAATTTCGCAAAAATAACTTCCCTTTATATTGTTGATCATAATAACGTGGGGCAGTTCTGGAGGGGTGGTACATGTGATCTGTCCGAGTTTTGGTTTGCATTTTAAGTATTGGCCTTTTCGCCTCCTCTTTTGGGTATATTTTATTTCACTTAACCAAATGTGTGTTGTAGTCTCCGAGCCAGGATGTGTATGCGTGCTATAATAGTTTGTGTACACACCTATGGAAGGTTTTTATGACATGATTGAAGGTGTGACATGCCCAAGAGATTACAAACTTTCTTATCTCTTTTTTATAAGGGTGAAAAAATTGGGGGAGGCCAACCTTTTGCATACGGTTCATTTGCTATTCACGATGACCATGTGTGGCATTTATTTTCTTTTTCTAAGATTTTTCGTATCGTCCTAAGCGTGAGGCCAGATTCCTTTTTTCATCCTGTGAGAGTTTGAATGACTTTGCAAAAGTTTTGGTACTGAAGAAAGATGATGGACGGTTAAGGGTAGGGAAGTCTCCCTCCTCCCTTTTCTTGAAGCGAGCCACGCCCCCTTGATGTTACTTTTGATGGAAATGTTATAAAAGTTTTGTTCCGAAAGGAATGGGAGGTTGCAAAAGAGGAGTTTGGAAAAAAAGAAAGATAGAGAAACGAGGAGATAAAACGAATCGTTTTTATTCTATGTATCTCTTTCTCTCTCCCTTGCTTGCCTGCGCTGTGTGCGTTGTCTGTCTGTCTGTCTGACAACTCATTTGCGTATGCAGAAACTTGTTTGGCTGCGTTGTAATTAGGAATGAAGGCAAGTCAGGGGAATAGAACCTTTTTTTTAGAAAAAGGCTTACATTCCTTTTTTAGTTTTGTTGACATTGTGATGTCACGAGACCCGCGAATGGGACACACACACACGGAATTTGCTTACGTTGAAAGTGTTTGTGTGGGCTTATGGTGGGAATTAGCTAAGCTAAGCTAACGAAGTTAACTAATGTAGGCTTTAATGAGCTTTAAGAACGTTTCGGGATAATGGGCTTCAAAATTTCCCAAGCAAAACAAAGTTGGGAATTTTTTCTCGTTTGTTATTCCTTGTGTGGGGGAAAACACGATGCAGTTAACTAATGACGAAAAGCTTTCCGAAAGTGCATTCGCATTTTAGTATCTTCTTAACGTTACGTCTCCATTTTTCTCCCAGAAAGAAGTAACGGTTTTCTTAAAAATACTATTACGAAAAATAATAGAAAATTAGCCCTTAGAAAATGCGGAAAATTCCTTTGAATATGTTTCGCTTATTCCGTAAAGAGTTCTCCTAATAGTTATTTTTATACTTTGTTCAACATTTCACGAATTATTTCCAAGTGAATATAGGAAATGTTCCCCCTGTCCGAGCAAATGAGTTGTGACGTCACTGGGAGGGGAAAACTGCAGAAAAAGGGATTGGTAACCCTACCTCTCTTCATTATTGTTCATTAAGGCCAAAAATCCGTTAATCAAGGGGTTCCTACATTCTTCTTAATTTGAAAGCTAAAACTTTGGCGTTTTGTTGCCCGTTTTTGTTTTATTACATCTAAACTTCGCGTCATTTTTTGCTGTAGTGAGCAGTTGGCGCAGTCTTAATGTTATATCAAGCGTGTGTTGCCTTTTTGCGTCCATGGTTTGCATGCAAGAAGAGTATCCCCAGATCTACAAGGCCAGGAGGCCAGCGAGCAAGCTTTAGAGACGCAGAGAGCGAAGTTGTTGGTTGGATGGCGGCATTTCGTTTCCCAAGTGCCAACATTAGGCTTCACATTAGCATAATTACGGACTTAGATACGTGTACATTTCCCAGCGAAACGCAAACTAATTGTTATCGGATAAGAGACGGAGGCGGAGGAGGAAAAAAAGGACGAAAATAACCATCCCGCATTTCGCCCTTTACCAAGAGAGAATCCATCCTTGTCCTTCTTCCACCTGTGCCCGAAACTGAAACTCGAAACCCCTTTCTGCCAAGGCAAATATTTAGACTCGCGAAAAGTTGGTCTCAACAAGCTCTTGCACAACACGTTTCCTTCTTCCGTGGATTTACTTTAAGAAATTCCTCGCGAAAACTGTTAAAGTGTAAAACTCAACTTCCGCGAAAATTTGATCCTAATAATTCATTTTTTTCGACATCATTGTTACAGTCGTAGTTTAGTATTGTAATTAATACAGATTAAGTTGCTTCCTTGACATCTCCATTCCTGTTTATGGATTCTTATAAATCTCGCACCCTTTGCGAAGAAGAAAAATAAAGAGATTGAGTGAAAATGTAAGCAGCTCGCGTGTCTGTGCTGGCTCCGATAAGCGATTTTACATTCACAAGTGAGCGCCACACTTGGCTTTTAGATCCTCTAATACTCTAACGTGCTCTAACCTACAAAATTCCCCGAATTCTCTTACAGGATTCTGAATCTCCGCTTCCATCCTTTTCTCGATGTCTCCTTCTATAAAGATTTAACTTTAAATTTAAGGTAAAGACGAAAGCGAAGGAGAGACGTAGTTCCGAGTCGGGAAGAAGAGAGAGAAGCGAGCGATGCTAACCATGTAATTAAAACCACGGCATCATTACGCTTAATGAGAGAACGAGTCGCCGGCGCAATGGAAGCGACGCGCTCACCTCAGAAATGCTTGAAACATCAAACGCTGTTTTCCCAAAAGGCGAGTTATTTAACTACCTAACTACTCCTCCGCCCTTTTTATGACACACCTTTCGCACCTTTTCAGGTCCTTCAACTTGTTTACTAAAGGTCTAACTTCTCCTTGTGCCATCTGACAAATGTTTCTTCTGCTGAATTGAAACTCTTCAGCACTGCACAAGGAAAGGAAGGGACAAGAAAGGGCCAAGTGTCCACACAGTGGAGGAGGATGGAAATACGACTCTTGGGAGAGGATGACTTTTTGAGTTGTGACATCTCTTAGAGATGGCAACAAGAAGAGGAAAATCCGGTAGAGGGGTACATAGACGCACGCCCAGCAGGGAAACTGGACATGTCTCATTTTTATAGAGCCTTCTGCTGGCGGACTTTTGCTTTCTGCTTTGGGTCTTCCAAAAAGAGAGGAATAGACCCGCCGATATTACTCTTTTCACTTACCCAAGTCCGTTTGTGGTAGCCTACACCCTGGCTATGACCCTCAAGGCTGGAGTGGAGGGACAGAGAAGGGTTTGAGAGTCAAATGACTCGCGAGTCCAATTCAGATTCCTCTATACTGTACAATGGCAGTAACGTGAAGACTCTTAAAAAAGAAACACCAAAAGTATGCAGAATCGCTTAAAATTTTCAGCTTTGGTGAGAAATGTGGAGACGGAAATCCGAATCCTAAAAAGGGTTTTCAAGCATTTCGGGGGTTAGGGCGCAAGAAGGTGACAATGGGGTGGCAACGCACGGAAGACAACTTTAGGAAACTTAAGATTTTTTTGGAGAATATTTTCCATGTTCTCGAACTTTTGAGAACTGAACTGTAGAAAGATACAATTATTATTAAATATTTTAGGAGGTTTATTGGATTTTGCATTTTCCTATTTATCAGTATTATGTTTTTGGGGGGAATTGAGAAAATTGCGCATGAACATAAAGTTCAACAAAAAGGAAAAGTTCCCAACATATTTTTTTAGTAAAACACAAAAGCAGTTGAAAATACTACATCCTGGAAATTTTCTTGAATAATAATCTTTGAAATATTTGGCTTCTCGGCAGAGAGATTAAATGAAATTGTGCAAATTTCGAAAGCATAAAGAAAAGAAAACTAAAAAATGAATTTTGGTGAAAAGTAACAAAAAAAGGAAAAAGGGCAGTAAACCCCCATAGAGAGGGTTTGTTGCAACCTTACCAGTGAGAAACCTTTTGAGGTTGGGACTGGCAGGTAAGGAAGGTTAATTCTGTAGTGACGGGACGTAAACACATAACTATTATTAGTATGTTAACGGTCATCGGCGTAAATTAATTCTTTTGGGAGTTAAAGTGAGTGCCGAACGTACAATATATTTTTGCGGAAACTTTGAATTTGAGGGAGCAACCGGCTTGGGTTAAGGGTGGGTAACGGGTTAAAGGGTTAGGAGGGCGGTAAGAGGGATGATAGGGTGAGAGTTGTCAGCTCCAATTAGACGACTGATTAATCAATTGTATGCGTATGTGCGCCATTTAAAGGAGCTTTAGGATCCCAGGAGTAATTAACTGGAACGTGTCTTACATGTGTCTTTAGGTCTTTGGCCTGTCAATTTCGGTACGGTTCGCCTTTCTTGGGCATGCTAGCTACTAAGGACGAGGAGAGAATCTTGGAGGGGCTACGCAGGGCCGGACTTGATTGAAGGGACAAGAGATGAGAATCTATAGTGTAGTAGCCTATTGTGTTGTGCATTACAGGGTGTCCGGAGTAAGAGGAGGGTCTCCGGCGACCCTTAATTATAATTACGGCATGCATTTGCTTGTGAAAGGCTTGCGGGCGACACGGAACGATATTGCTCGGTGGGCGACTGTGGCTAAGTAGTCGTGGGGAAGAGTATTGATGAATATTTGCGTTGTATTAGCGGAATTGGTCCTGCGGAGCGACAAGAGCAAAGTGGGAAAGAAGGAGAACCTCCCAATTTTTCTCTAGTGAGGCATTTGTTTTCTTCCCGAAAATCATTCCGATAGACCACATTACATTCCAACGTAGAGATTCGCGCAAGTGCTATAGGACTTTTCATTTTGTACTTTACTTTACCTAAAAGTTTACTTTAGTTTGATTTCTTGTTGCGTTTTTATTCATTAATTTTTCAAGCAACTTACCCATATTTTTTAACAATAATCATGAAGAGATTTTTTCAGAATGTTCTAATTATTCCTGTAGATTCTTCAGTAATTCCCCAAACTGTTTCCGAACTTTCTTTTGTATTTCTTAGCCCTTTATAATGAAGAATAAAGGAAAATGTCTTACTTTATTTGTTCAAGTGAACATTTCTGTGAGAATTTCCCAGCGTTCCTCTCCGAAAATTGCTCAAAATTTATCCAAGTTTTCCCCATTCGAAACTAGGTCAGTCTGTAAATTAAATTTTGCTTCAGAACACATTAAGGCTATGTTTTTCTGCAAGATCTACGTCTCTATTACATTACTGTCAGGAGCTTTTTTCAAACTTTGAACCTGACTCCGCCCTTGACTGTCTAGATCAGCCTAAGATTTTTTCGTCCTTTTTTTCTTCTTTTTTTAAAAAACAGTTACGTCTCATCCATTGTCATGACAGTTCACCCAGGGTTAGTATTACACGTCGCATCCTGGCATAACTTGATCTCTCTTTTGCTCCTTACTAAGGAGTGGGCGTGTGCTCTAGCCCCATTACATGGTACAGTACTACGTTGTGTGCCCGATTTGTGTGTCCCGTGGCCGTCCCACCCCGTGTTTCCGTAAATGACTTCTCTGTGGGGCTATGAAGGATGATCTCGTGAAAGATATGAGCACATGTCATAGTCCATGGACGAGGGGGAAATGAAGCGCGCGCCAAAACGCGTCGGGAGAAACGAGTACAGAGAACTCAGGGGTCGTCCCTTGCATGCCAATGAGTACCCAAAACCCCTTTTTCAAGGTGATGAGTGCAATTACCATTTTTCTCGCTGCCTCTTCCAGCTCGCCTGCTTTCATCCCACTAAACGCATTCTTCAGCCGTATTGCAACAATTTCTTCATATTACGACCGCTTGTCTTCGTTCTTCTTATTTTTTTCTTTCCACATTTATTGCAATCTTGGTAGCTTCGTTTTTTGCTTCTTTAGCTCTGTTTCTTACTAGGCTTCGTCTTCTTAATATTTCTTTTTTCTGGTGGGCAAGTGCTTCACAAGCAAAGGGGAAAAAAAGAAAGCAAAAGTTAACGAGAAATAGCCCAAAGGCCCAAAAGCCTTCGCCTCAGCACTTTGGATAATGAAGCTCCGCTTGGACCTCCAAAAAGTAAATGTAAAAAGAAGCCGAAAAATCTGAGCTTGCGCTTCCGTGGCCTTTGTGATGTTATAGGTCAGCAAAGGTTAGGAAAGATGTTATTTTGCTTGGGTTTCTCCATCCCCTCTTGGAGCATTGTTGTTGTTAGAGAAACGTATCTCTTATAACTGCAGTAGGGAATCTTTTTGTTTTGTTGGAAATTTCCTGGCCTCCGCTTTCTTGCTTTCATTTTATCATTTTTTTCGGGAGAAAAGGTTGAGAAGATGAGAAAGGAGTTTGGGCTGGAGGAAGTCACCCAAGTTGGGTCGTAGCAACGCAGGAAAAGGGGGTGAGGGTAATTTCTGTGTCCTGATAGAGCCAATCATCAAGTCGGGGTAGGAAATGAGTTCAAAGCGATTTCGTTTTGCCTAACGCGTCATCCATGGTAACATCAACGTTGCTACTAAAATGTTCCTTGGCTGCAACAAGCTACTGTGACGTCGTCAGGGTAGGAAATGTGATACAAGGGAGAGGAAATCTATAAAAAGGGGGTGTAATCTTATCGTTAAGGATTTTAAGGTAAGGGAAATGGCGCTAGCACTTGTGCGAGAGCTAAGAAATCCCATTTACACGTTTGAGAGTTTAGGAGGTACGAAGTCAGGCTGAAAGCCATTCTCAGCAGCTTCATTCCGAAAAAGTGAAGCGAAATTTCTGGTTGCGAAAATAAAATATTACGTAAACTATTTCAGTGTAGGTGTTATTCATAATTTCGTTTATTATTAATATTGGAAATGGATGTGTACATTTATTATTAACTAATTCGTGGGTGCTTTTCGATGTTATGTGCGAACAAAATGGTTCGTGGGTGTAATAATGTTGAAAATGAAATGAAGGAAAATACATTTCGCTGGTACAAGGGAGTTGGCGAAGTGTTTAGCCTTGAAAATGGCGTACTTGAACGCTCTAAGAGGAGACTAGATTGAAATTTTAAAAAAATTCAACCATCAGGCGTCAAAAATTACAAAAGCTAGTAATAATGACATCCGGTTTTTCGGTAGTTTTCCACAAACTTTTCGTGTGGTACTGTTCGTTACGTGTAAAACGTGTGCCATAAAAATAAGGGACAAGATTCCAAGGCATTAACGGGCTAACTGTCCCACATTCTTACGCCCCTATTATATTTTTGTTTCTACTTTATTTTACTAATATTTTGTTTTGAAGTTCTGGACCTTCTGTTAGAGTAAAGCGTATAGTTTATAACAACGATTCACGGAAGTGTAATATTGAATTTCGTGCAGGCTTGAGCGACTTTTGGGGTTCGCTGAGATTTTTGCAGGTTTTTGCAACGGAGATCGTGCTGCTTGAAATGAGTTGCAGTGAATGTAATTTCCGGTTAGCCCCATTATCCCAGAGTTTAACTCACTTGCTTTGTTGCCCCGCGAAGCAAATTTTGTCTTAAGAAGGAGCAAACATCCTTTGTGCTTCCAACTGTCTTATGCTGGCTAGCTGAATTCTTAAAGTCTTAAAGCTGTTACACAATAAAAGCAATTTAGGGCTTTAATTAAAACTTGGGCGGTAGTTGCTAATAATCTCCGAAAGTTTGTTCGTATTTATGCCTAAAGTTGCGAGGCCATTTTCTGACAAGTGTAGCTAACAGTTGCATAAATCCACCACACATACTTCACACTTCGCGAACTTCACGTAAACTCAACTTTCTTCCCCCCAACTCCCTGTCAGTTTCAAACAAGCCCGTTCCGGACAATGTTGAGTTTACAAAGTTTAACGCTTCAAACCTGAATCCCGCCTTGTCAGTCTCGAGGGTTAAATAAAAAAAAAACGCACTGTCGTACTCCAGAAGAGGAGGGATGGGACAGTGTGGACACTTTTCTGTAGTTTATTTTTCACTTCACGTGGAGACAAAACTGTAGCCTAAAACTATACGCTTTAGATGGCCTGGTGTCCTGGCTATCAAATGAGGTATTGTACGCTTGAAAAACACAAACAATAACACCAAACACCCATGAATACTGGAGGCTCCTCCGACTGTCCAAAACAAGATACCGCGGATACAATTTGGACTTGGGTGTAGTGCGATTTGTCCGTGTGTTTTGCCATAAGAAAACTAATAGGTAGCCTTTTTTTAAAATACATAATAGACTTGAAATATCTAAACGAAACTTAACAGTTATACTCCCTTTCGATATAGGAATCATCCTAGCTCAAGTTAGTGCAAGAAAACTCACGATTTTGTAAAAATGATTATTCACAACAAGAAAAGGCAATGCAAATGGCTGAGTCCAAATCGTACTAAATCATCCCTTTGGAGTTTAAAATCTCGTGCTAAAAAAGGACAGCGATTTTAGAACAAACCTTTGGAGGAGTTATTCTCCAACTTGTCAGCTACATAAAAGTAATTTTATTTTACTTTTAGATACACATTATGAGTGCTACAATGAAATAATCAGGACCCGTTTCTTACAAAAAGTGCCAAAAATTCCGTTTTTATTTATTTTCTCAAAAACGGTTCAATATTTTTCGACGAAAATTTCCTCATGAAAGCTTCGTCGTATTCACTAAGTGTACAATTTTTTTCAGATCCAAACCTGTCGTAGTTCATTAGTAATGATTTTTGTACGGTTTGTCCCACGTGTAAACTGTCCCATCCCTCCTCTACACATATGTAAATATTGCGCTAAACTACCAGATAAAAATTGGAATAAAAATTAAATTTTCAAACACAAATGTGAACAAGTACTGGAGTCAAAGAAAATTCTCCCTCTTCCGAAGTACATTTGCGCTTGTCAAAACTCAGTTATCGAACGAATTCACCCCCTATACCCTGACAATCAACTTCTATCCAACTTTTATGAATATCATTTAAACTTTTTCTGCTGCCCATCTCTGTGAAAGGAAACCCTTCGTTCCTTCCACATTCATCGAGTCAATCAAATCACTCTCTTACTTTCTAAACAATAAAACGTCCTGCCCTTACACCCCCTGCTGCCCCCTACCCCTATCCGGAAAGAATGACTCATAACTGGAGTAAAGAAATCTCTGCTCTGTCATCACCTAAAATCTTTTATCATCATTGCTGCATACTCTACTAACCCCCAAATACCTTTAACTTGCAATTGGGGAGGAGGGAGGGGAAAAGCTTTCTCGTATTCCCAAAGAGGTAGGAGGGGTTGACACGCCATACAGCTCGAACATGTGTGAATGAACTTCTTCATGAGGGTGCGAACCCAAAGGAAAGGAAATCGAAAAGAATCCTCGCGACAGTTTGGGACTTTTTGACCAGGACCACTTGGTCAGGAAAACGAGTCTGCAGGAAGTTGGCAGGTTTTATGACAGGTCTGTCACCATTAACCCACCACCCCCTTTCCACCCCCCTCACCTTCCCTTGTCACTCACTTCTACTATTGTAACCTTGTCCCCTTCAGCACCCGAAAACTTTTATGACGGGGGGGGTATAAGCCCCGCAAGCAGTAAAAATAGCATTCTTTTGACTTTTTATGTGTGAAAGTTTTTTTGCGTTACGGGAGAAGTTGTGCAGCATCCCTTGCAATCAGTAATGCTCCTAAACTTTGACTGCACCTCGTTACGGATTTTAAAAGTCAACTGCAGTGTTACCCTTCAGAAAAGATTGCTGGCGAGACAGAACAACCTCCCTCATATAACGTTTTACGGGCTTGAGCCTTGACTTGCAGGCTCGGAATTGTAAAAGTTTTGCTTTGGAAGAAGTTTCTTGGGGGGGGGGGGGGCGGAATGGGCCAGACAATTTTCTTGCCTCTATTCTACCCAAAAGTGGTGTCATAAAAATTGAGACAGTTTGAGGAAAGGGGTTTTGAAGGGAAGCTGCAGAAAAGGGGTAGTTGACATTCTTTCTCGTACAGCAGTAAAAAGGATACATACCCAGCAAGTGCAGGTCCAAGATTTACTGGGGAGAGAATTTGCTAACGCGAAAAATGGTTTATGGACTCGGAAGAAGGTAAAATGGAAAGATTACCTAGTTTTTCCAAGGGGGAGGAACAAAAGAATGACCGACATTTGGCGAAACATCTGTTTCCGCGGTCGTATTCCTCGTGTGACCAAGGAGCGAAAATTTGGGAAGAAATCTATTTTCTGGGGAAAAAAGACGAAATAATTCGGGAAGCGACTTAAAATTGAACGTTTCTCGTTCTGATATTTCTAACTTGCGGAATTATTATTGCTGTTCTTTAAATTGAGGTCTGCGTTTTAAATTTAAAGCAAGAAATTTGATTGTTTCAATTGTTTGCAGTTTTTTTTTGCAATCGAAATGTTTGCACCTTTTTAAACACTTCAGAACTTTCCCACGATTGTAGAAGAATTTTGGACAAGGAAATTGGATTCGAACATTTGCAGTTATGTAATTATGTTTCATACAGTTTTGAGTTTTGGGGCGTGTACGCGGAATTTTGTAGGAATATTGCGAAACCTGTAGGCTTTTGTCAAGCAGAATTCAATTTCAGTTCATTCTTTGGATTTTAGCAACTTGGTCAAAATTAAGAGTTGTTTGACAACTGGAATTGAGTGGGTCGAGTTGGTACTTGTGCACCAAGTGAAGAAACCGTTCTCCTCGGGCGTCAAGCGGAAGAATCGTCTTCCAGATTACGTTGCACAGACATTGAAGGGAATCTCAATCCGTGTGATTTCTCGTCCTCTTTTCTCTTCTTGCTTCTTATCTGAAAGAGAAAAGCGAGTAAAGTTGTTCTTCACTACCGGACATAGTTTCGATCGCTCTTCTTTATTCGAGTTAACTTTATCCCCACCCTTATGTCAAGGTAATATATTGTAAGGGCAAATAAAGCCCCGCCCCCCTTGCGTTCCCTTTTTTTTACTTTTGCTTACGCTTTAGCCTATCATATCCGTCCCATAATGGATGATCAGAATAGAGCCAGAAACGAAGGAGCCTAGGAAGAAATCCATCGAAGCGACATGGACGTATTGATTACCGTTGTCGACCCTTATGATTTCCTAACGACGTCCATATATTTTCTCTCCCTTTTATTCTCATTTTTTTCAAGGGATTTTTTTTTTACTCCTCGGCATGGAAAGCTTCGTTTATCTATTTAGGTCTCTTAATCAACCCTCAAACCTAGTTTCAGCAAAATTGGTTGCTCTAAGAGTATATCAACAGTACATTTTTACAACGCACCTCTGGTTCGACAAATTCTTATTTTAGGGACAAATATAAATTCACAACGGGACAGCGAAACTGTAAAACTGCATATCTGGGTACCTGTTTTTTCTAGACCGTTCCCGAAACTGGAGAATGCACTCTGTAGCTGCTAACTGTTACTCATCTGTAGCATATTCTAAAGACAGCAGTCGAGTTTTATTTTGTGTTTTGTGGTCTTTATGCACAAATCTGCTTAGTTATTCTGTAATATGTGCTAATATTATCGATTTTGTATTTCTTAGTATTATTTAGGAATACATTCCTAGGATTTGTATGTTTATGAAGTTTTTCTAGGCATTTAAAATTGTAAAGTGAGTAGAGGTGTTAGGAATACGTTTGTTATTGCAGAAGACGCTAGGACACGTGTGGTTCGGATAAGAAACGTGACATGTTTCACATCGGGCACCGCAATAAAAGTTGATTAAAGGGATTTCCATGTTTTCAAGCGAGTGACTAATGGAAAGTATTAAAAAAGGGCCTTGTTTGGGTATGGGGTGTGTGTGAGTTTTTTGGAAACATCAGCGTCTGTTTATGACAGGTGTCACTCTTGTGTCATTTCCTTGCCTTGTTTAATCAGATTTGTAAAAGCGTTAAGGGGCAGCGGTGCATAGGTAATGAACCTTGGTCGAGATGTTACAGCACATAGACGTCATTTCCTATATCCGTAAAAGACCTTCTCCCTTCGTCTCCCCCCCCCCTCTCTTCACTTCCTCTCCCGGGCTTCTCTATAGAAGAGACTTGCGTACGTTTTTATGCGTCCGTACTCGTTAACAAGGAGTATACACTCAAAATTCACCCTCGTTATTCCTGGGCCAGAAATGCGCTGGCGAGCTGTTTGCTGCTGTTGACAGTTTCCGTCTTCCAGAACTCGGGACTTTTCCTCTTTTCTTATACCAGCCAAGGAGGCAAAGCAGTAAATACGGCCCAAAAAGCCACCCTCCCACGTTGAATCATTCAATACGTTAAAGATGCTGCATAGCAATAACCCTCGTCAGGAGGAAGTGACGTTGCTAAACAATGTATCTCCCTAGAAAGTTAATAGTTGCGGAATAACCATACATTTTCTTTACCTTAGCTTCTTTAAATATTTTCTCGTCGACATGATTGGAGGTTTCTTTATGCCATTTGCAACCTCCCACCTCTTCAAAAATCTAAGACAGCAACAAGCAGAGCTCGCGCCGAATTTAATTGTTTGAAATAAATGTCAGCGTAATAAATGTAAAATTTGCTGTAAAGAAAGAAGCAGAAAGCGATATGGTAGCGATGTTTAATCTCTTGCCCAATGGAATGTTACAGAGATAGAAAGGGGGCTATTAAGAATTTTGAGAAAAATGAGATAAGGAAACATTGTAAGAGAGAAGCGTTTGGGGGATGTTCTGAAAAGGTTTTGTAACTTGATCTCAGCATGGGTTGGGTCCACATGGATAGTACTTAATGAAGGGGAACACGAACTGTCGCTTTCAATCACCACAAGGGAAACAAGCCTTTAGTAAAGTAAAAACGCCTGTTTTCTCAACCCCTTTTTGCACCCGCCCGCTCATATTTTTTTTACAAGAAGAAAAAGGCTCTCAAATTTGCAGGTTTCCTCGATCCGACATTTACTTTTCACTTCATTTGCTTTCTTACCAAGTCGAACTACGCGCTTACTTTCCTTCACAGGCAAAAAAACGTGTTTCACGATGTTCCGCTGTTGTCTCAACCACCTTGTTACCTTCTCAACCCCCTTGCGCTTAGGTTATATGATAACTATCCACTCCGATGATTTTCCTATCGTGTATCCTTACCCCAAAACTGAAATATGAGAACTTGATCATATCCTTGTTAACAAAGTGACTTCCCTCCGCCCCCTTTCCCCTTGCAACCCCCCACTCTCCCTTACATTTTATGAAAATTTCCTTGTTAAGGGTTTTGGATGTAATAACGAACCGCGAAACAAGCGAAGCCATAGGAATTATCGACTTTTTTTATTTTCCTTTTTGTTTTTATGTGTGTGTGTGTGTTTGGAGGGATGACGGTGGCAAGAAAGAAAATTTGGGTGATCGCATGATATGCAAAAATTGTGTGAAGGAGGTTTGGCTTAATTGTATTTCAGCAATTTTCATGATCGCACCAGGGGGGAGAACTATGGGCGGGTACCAATGCATCTGGAGGGTGAAGCTTGTCAAAGCAGGGGCTGTAAGGTATAAATGTGTTAACCCTTTATTGAGATAGTGATTGTAAGACAAGGGGGAGAAGAACAAGGTGTAGTGGATTGAGGAGATCGATTTTGAAAGAGCAGTGCGATCTACTCTCCGCGTAGTAAATAAACCAGAAAGGGTACAGTATTGCCATAGCAACTGCCACTGTGGATGGTCTTGGGGGTGAAGGCGTAAGATTGGATTTTGATTGCATGGTACAAGTGTTTCCTACTGAAAGAATGTCTGTTGGGAAGTCTTTAGGAGCGTTTAAGCGTTTAATTGTGGATTACGAAGAAAACAGCTGTTCCCGGTAGGGGAATTTAATGAGTTTTCCAGTTGACTGACTTACAGGCTTTTTTGTTCAGTATCGCACCGAAAGATGGGTATTTTTCTTGTTGGGGTTATGTGGAAATAATTCATTGGGATTTATTTGATTTTTTTTTTCGTGTCTTTGGCAGTGTGGAGTCATGGATTGGCAGTCGGGAATTCACAGAACGTACCCACAGTGGATGAGTACGACTACGATGCGTACGAGTATGACACGACGGGCACTAAAGCCTCCAACGAGACGTCAGATCCTGCGAGGTACGTGTAAAATTTATTTGTTTGGGAAGTGTAAATCAGTTGCGAGTTGAAGGGAAAGTGGCATTAAGTAAAGCAGGGCTATTTATTAGCGTTAGGATACAAAGAGGAGTGGTAGGCTGCTAAGTTAAAATGATTAATTGGTTCGCTTAGGGGTATCCAACCCGAGGGCCACAAGAGGGTGTTTTGAAGAGTATTTCATAGTTTGTAGTGACATTGTGCACTGTTTGCGTGCAGTGCATTCGTTGATATTATGGAGAAAGTCTTTGCATTGTATTCAAGCCTTTCATGCAAATGGTATTTTTTGGCCGTAGCGGAATTTTCTCTCTCTTTTTTTACTGTTGGGGAACTTTAGGTTAAATAAGGTACACATCTCTGTTAGGATTTCCAAAGGGGATTTTCTTGTAATAGCATTCTTTGAGGGCAAAGAATTTATATATACGTTGGTAGAAATGAAATACTGAGTTTACAAGAAAAGAGAAGTGCTGTTGAGATTTTTCAAACTTGTAATCGAAATCGTATTTTCGTAACGGGAAGATTGAGTAGTCCACGGAATATATATAGAAAACGAGAGCAAAAATACGGATAGCCTTAGTCATAAGATCGATCACAGAATCGCGTGAGATGGAGGATGATGAATCATTGGAAGACAGTTAGGGAATACTTCCAAAAGCAAAATCCAATGTTGATTCAGAATTATTTTTTTTAGAGATTTAGTTCTCTTTTGTTATTTACCCTGTTTACTGGCCACTTTTCAAATGTAAGTAATGCCAATAATAAGCAAATCGCTCTTAAAGAAAGACAACTTTGAACTAAACTTATTGAATTTCTAAACTGATTGTTATTTTCTTATGCAAATACAAGCGTTTCAGTACATTTGTGATATCGCAAACGTGATACTACTACAAAGCATTGGATTTTTTTCGCAATTATATTAGTGATATTTTGACAGATGTTCTTAATGTAAATACATGCTTTTTGGAAAATTCTGGGATATTTTGGGAAATTTTGTATATTTGTATTTTTTTATTTATTACTATTAAAAATAAGTATTGACTGCCGGTTTTTCATATCTTTTTTAAATTGTCCTTTTGTTTGTTTTTAATTATAGCAGCGGGAATCCATCACCAGGCGCAGAAACCACCATAACGCCCGAAAAAGGTAAAAAAAAAGAAATCTAACCTAAAAATCTTCCCGGCTTGGCTATTAATTAACCTTGTACTGTGCTCTATACTGACATGAAAAATGATACGTTACCATAGCAACTATTTTTAGCTCATACCAACGGTAGTAACTTCTTATTTTATTTTCCTCCTTTTTTACTTACGAATCCCAGAACGTTAATCACATTTCTTTAGAATCCTCAATTTATACTCCCTTCCCCTGTAATTTTTTTCCTGCGCGTTTTTTACGCTTCCGATCTCATTCCTTGTCAAGTGTCCAATATGGCGAGGAAAACTTGATGGATTAAGTACTGATTGCAATAGCCACGTTCGTTGGACTTTGCAATTATCCCTAGCAAACCCTCTCCTCTCGTCCTCCCATCTTCCTTTTCATCCTATTATAAAAGAAAAGGGGGAAGCTGGCGAGTGTTTGGGGGGTATAAAAAGACCATTGGGAGAAAAAGAAGAGGAGATCGCGAGACGAGTTGAGGCACGAGCCAACGCGCACTTGTACGATCAACCGGAATTGATGAATTCGCTCTTGTTCATCCATTTGGGAAGCGCGTAGGTCTGCAAGTATAGGAGGGATGGGGAAGGTGGGTGGGAGGGGTTGGGTAAGGGGTTAGACAATGGTTGGTCTTTGTGGGCAATGGAAATCATGCCAGATCAACATAAGACAAGCAGTCTTTTTGTGGAACACGAGAATGGGAATGGAAAGAACGTCCGTGTGGTCCTTGTGTGCACCGATTTGCGTTTGTTTACAGTTCGTGTGTCTGTGTTTGTGGGTTCAGTTTAGGTCGTGAGGTTTGGAAAACTGTGGAAGCTTGGGTTTAGGAAACTGCGCCAGACAAAGTTGTAGGAACCTTGAGGCTGACTTTGTTTGCGTAATTAAGTTTTGGATGGTTGGCAGAATGAGATTCAACTTGAAAAAATAACTGGGGGAAGAAAGAAAGCAATGGTCTTGTTTGGGGCTTCAAATGTGGCTGCGACAACAGCTGAACTATTAAAAAGTTGAAATCACTACCAACTTCCAGTTCAAGAAAGGATCTGTTGCAGGTTTTTGTTTACGGGGCGCATTGGCAACAGATACCTCAATTTGAATCCTTGTTTGGCAGAAATAAGTCATTCTTTGAGTGGGAAAGAAATATGCTGAAAGAGCCATTCTTTTACAAGATATCGCTAAATTTAAAATTCATTTTAACCTACAGTCTATCTTGACCAATCCTAAAGCCTTCCAATCTATCAAATTCTTTGCTTACGCTGCAATAAAAATCTTAAATCCAACACTTTAAACACCAATAATTAAATATGTGCATTAGTTTGTTTTAATTGTATCAATGTTTTATAAACCATTTTTCCCTCTCACACTATTTTACCCCTTTGTGTATATGTAATACTTTTGCCACATCAATTTGTTAATATCTACATCCACCTTGAATAAAACTCCGGTTTCAATACATGGCGGCAATGAGCAGAGCTCACGCCACGCCATATAAAAGAAAAAAAATATGCTGGGTGCATTCTACGGTTTAGGTTGACTTAGGCTGCGGTCCCACTAGCCAAATAACCATGGTTATTATAACCTTTGCTTTGGAAATCGCTGTCCCAGGAATAGAAAAAGTGAGAAATTTCCAAGGAAAAGATTATAATAACCATAGTTTTTCGGCTAGTGGGACTGCAGCCTTAGACGCATTTTGCGATACGTTGTTTCCGAGAATACTGCTTAGTTTAGTGAAATTCTAATAAAGCGTGGATACAGAAAATAGTAAATAGCGTCATCTAGTGTACTAAGGGCGTAAAAAGGGCGTAGTCGTGGAGAGGTGGACGATTTTTGGGTACGCTAGCAATTTTTTGAAGAGAGGCAGCACGTTGAAGAGCAAAACGTTGTTTAAACAACGTTTGGCTCTTCTGGTTGTGGACTTTTGTTGTCTTTTTCACGCTGTGTACTGTTTCTTCACACGGGGCGTTGTTTTGTTGTGCTCTCTGTTTTCCTTTTTCCAGTTGCTCAAGTGTGACAGCGAACCAGGTGCAGCAATATTATAGAAAATCATCTTTGCTTGTTCCTTCGCTGGGTTTGGGTAGGTTTCTATGGAAGAAAAAAAAAGAAGCTGGCTTTTTGTTATTATTTTACGTTCATATTGCTCTCCCATGACTCACGTGTGGAGATGAAGAGCTCTCTCGAGTTGAAGAGTGAAGAGCACTTTTCGCACTCTTCTTGTGCACTAAGCTGATAGCATTTCCTTCCATCCTTCTTGTCCCTTACACTTTCGTCGTTATTATTTCTGTTATTATTTCCCAGGAAGAAAAAAAAGCGCGAAGATTGGAACGTGTTGTTGTTCTTCAAGAGAAGACAAGAAGGGAGAAAGACAAAAAAGAAACTCAATTTGATCATAGTGGGAGGTGGTACTTGAGAAGTTTCGGAGTGAGGGAAGGGTATGTGCATTTTTGCAAAAATAATGCCTGGGTAAAAAAAGTGGTTGAAGAGGAACAGGGACAGGAACAATAGCTTCATTTCTTCCGATTTTTTTTACGGGACATAAGAATGAAGTGGGGGAAAATTAGCGGGAAGAATACGAGAGCTTGTTAGGGACAATATAGCTATGGAGAGGGTGTTAAAATGTGAAAGGACGCGTGCAAGAATGAGGAATGAAAATAATTCCCCTTTTTTTCTCTCTAAATGACAAATCTTTTTGTGTGTGATTATTGAATAGGTACGTTGAGATTTCTCAAGGGATTGAGCAACGTGACGAAGGAGACGGGCGAGACGGTCAAGTTGAAATGCGAAGTGACGGGAGATCCACCGGTGACGCGCTTCAAGTGGTTTAAGAATGAAGCGCCTTTGTTGGAAGAAAAAGGGCGGGTGGTGGCGAAGAAGTACCGGGCAGGAGCCGCCCATGGCTCACGCCTAAGAATTACCGAGTTGGATACCCATGACACCGGATACTACAAATGCGAAGCTTCCAATGGCCAACACCGTATTGACTCCACCGGCATTCTTATTGTTAAACTCAACCGTTGGGGTAAGTTGAAAATAATCTGAACGAAAGTTATTCCGTCTTTCTTTGGTTCCGAAGTTGACATAAGGCGGTGGTTATGAATACAAACACGAGAGTCGCGATTTACGCGAAGTTCCTCCATTCGACCTGCAAGAATAGATTATATTTACGTGGTAATAGCATGCTCTATTCTCACGCAACCTCACTTTTTTCACTCCTTACGATCGCCTGATTTTGTTGTGATCGACTAATGGTCAATTAAGAATGACTGCATCAAATTTTATTACTGTTGAAAGTATCGTTTGTTGAAGTGTTTTTTAAATTGATTCTTTATGATAAATTTCTCCCCTAGGAAATACACAGCAAGGAGCATCAGGCCCGAATTTCCAGTCTCCAGCATTTCCCAGCTTCCCGAACATTGGAAGGTATTTATTCTCCCCGTTTACCTGTTGGTTTAATAGTAGAGCCGTGATGAATGTAAGGCTAATAAAACAGTAGAAACGAATGCATTGTGTAACCTCACAAGTTGCAGTTTATCGAACAACGCCCAAGAGTAATCATTAAGAATTCAGGGAAGTACCCGCCGCTGAGATTAGTCGTCATTTAGAGGTCTCCGACCAGTTATGTTTTATATTTTGTGACCGAAAACTTGAGTATCCGCAAGAGCACTCCTTTGTTAGGCTCCCGCGTTGGCGCCAAATTCCCATTGGCAGCGCTGTGAGTCAAAAGCGCGTAGTATCCAAGCTTTGAACCTTCGCCTTTAGTAATGTGAATCTATCTTTAATAATTTTTTCTTGACCAACTTACACCACCTACCAAAAAAAACATGTAGGAAACCCACTTAATAGGTCAAATAAAGAACATAAACAACACGAAGGCAAAGTTAAAGGAGGGCTTTTGTTAGGCTTCAAGATGGCTGCCTATGCCACGAACAAATTTACTATTGGTTTATTGGCTGTGTGGGTTTAGTAATGAGCCTTCTTAGTGGACCCCCGCCAGAACAAAAAAAAAATCTTACAAAAGTCGAAGGCCAGAAGGGCAGAGTAACGTCATGCGAGAAGCCATTCATCAAACAGGGGAAAAATATTGGTGTCAAGCAACCCGAGAGAAGGAGAAAGAGAGAGAGAAATACATTTAAAAGGAGATGACTTTTTTACTAGAACTTGGGGGAGGAATGAATAGGGGTTGGATTTGTAGTTTCGTATATCCCAGATTCACGCATCATAAAATGGCGTCGAATGCAGCCAAGCAAATGTTACGATTCCAGAGACCTCTAACGACGCCCCTAAATTTGTGAAAAGAGAGCCGTTTTCTTCTCTGGCTTATCAAAACTTACAAAGCATATATAAAACCTTTCTCAAAGCCAACTCCCAAAAGAAGAATGGGTTGACTAGTATTAGCAATACTGGGCTAGTTACTAGCTAGTATCCTTTCCCCTCGTTTTTAGTAGCGGATCAAAACAAAAGAGGCCTGGGGCTATATTGCGTGCTAGAAGCTTTGTTGTAAGAACTTCCTTCCCAAGTAGATATCTTGGTCATTTGTGTGGGGTGGGGAATGCAGTAGAAAGTACCCCGAAAACAAAAGCAAACTCCAGGAAAGGGCAAAGATAGGAATGACACAAGCCAAGGGAAGAACGCGGAGGAGACTACGCCCCCGTCAGAGTTCCGTTAAGACCTAATGAAAAGGCGGGGAAAGATCATAGCCAAGATTAGCACACTGAGATCACGAGGCTTATGGACAGACGAGCAGCACTTTCGACTTGAATGATTCCTCAAGTAGTTCTGGATGGGTAAGCAAGTTTGGATTGGCCGGGTTAGCTATTTCGGCTACTTCGGGCAGAGCATATAGGCTACTTAGCGAGAAAGGGGGGGAGAAGTTTTAAGCAGAATGAGTTGAGAGGAAAACGAAATGTGGAAGATTGAATTCTCGCTACTTGTGAAGGGGAGAATAGTCAAACATTTCAAAATGAAAATCGTAATAGGTGGTAGTAAAACATTTTTATCATCGGAAGCCGTATAGCATTTGCTCCGTCGCGTGTGTCTGAACCGTTTCTTTGTTCGACGCAAGAAAACAAGTTGATGCCTCGCGTGCTCGTACTTGAATCAGTACTAACAGTTCTGCCTCTTTGCGATAGATAAGGAGCGAGGAAGCTAAGTAGGGAGTTTTTATGGATCTATAGATCGTGCTGGAGTGGAAATAGATGACTTGCTAGCTTTTCCGGGATGTTTCCCTTCTTCTCCCACTTGCAATTGGCTTGCCGTCTTCAGTTTTTATTGTTTCCTAAGGTTAGGAAATCCCGGCCAGTGGAAGAAATGGGCGAAACTTGTAAGAAATAAGTGAAGACGTAGCCTGAGGGCTTTGAGGGGAGAGATCGCCAGGAAGAGGCAGGAATTCTCGCTCCCCTAGGCTACTTAGAGCAATGGTTTGGAAACACATCCTTGGTAGTGTCAGGAAGAGCTTAAAGCGGCAGAAATTTTTCTCCTCCCTTCCTATTTCTTTTCTTTTTTATTTGAAGAAGATTCATATCGCCCAGACTTTTTAAAACGAACATTAAAAACTTTTTCATACCCTTGACGGAATGTATCGAATTGGAGTCCCAAGATCCTTGAGGGGAAAGGTGTTTATACCATGTCTCTTTTGTATTTGTTCTGCGTCTGTCTCGGGGAGTACATTTTCCTAAAGTGAAGCAAAAGGAAAAGTTGGGAAAACAAGAGGAAATGGAACAGAAAAAGAACAGACAGTCTCCATGAGATACAAGACAAGTTCTTGTGTCTTTTTGGGTGCGTTTCAGCCGAGCGCAAATGAAAATAGGAGAATATTGTTTATTCGACATGGCGTATTTTCTTTTCGGGTGGAGTCGAAGGTTTCTTTCTCTTTTTTTTGCTTTTTTTGCTTTTATTTTTGTGCGCCGTTTTTGCTTTATAAGATATGTTATTTATGCATGGTTTCATTCGTTTGACAGTTTGCCTGGCCTGCCGAAAGACTTTGTGCCCAAAGAATTCAATCCCAAGCAGTTTATGCCCAAAGAATTCCACCCGAATCAAGAATTCCATCCGAAGATTGGCGGCGACGACGGAGACGATGAAGACGATGAAGATGGAGGCCGTGGCGGGCAAAGAGGCCGAGATTTGTCTCGAGAAGGCCAAGCCGGTTTTCCCTCGTTAAGAAGTGGGAGTACGACTGACGGATTTTGTCAAGTGTACCGGGGAGCGACGTGCTCCAAGTTTATAGCCAATCGCACAATTTTTGTGCAGTCGAGTTTGACCCAAGCGTTGATGGAAGATCGATTAGCGGCCGCATTCACCGTCATTGCGCATTCAGGGTAAGGCGAAGTTTCAATTGGACGGAAAATTTGAGGCGAAATTTCTACGAGCGGTATACATTTTGTGATACAAGGGTTTGTAAATGGGTTTTGTTGGATCGTTCAGAGATTTGTCAGCGGCGTGTGCGGAGTTCGCAGTACCAGCGCTTTGTTACGCAGCTTTCCCCTTGTGTGATGATCAGAGCTTGAAGCCGACAGCGAGACGATTGTGTCGCGATGAATGCGAAGTCCTGGAAACGGATTTGTGTCGCTTGGAATACGCCATTGCCAAACGTCACCCGCTTATTGGCGATCAGGTCATGCTACCCGCCTGTGAAGAGTTGCCCCCTGTCGGGACGCGCGAAAGCGACACGTGTTTCCGCATTGGCGTCCCCCAAGTTAGCCAAGTCATTGAAGGTAACAGCTTGTGTACGAACTGAGCGATATTCCGTCTAAGAAGAATCGGCCTAGTTTTCTTTCCTTTAGCTATTCTACTAGTCTTTTCGACATTTTGTGAAATTGAAGTCCAAAACCGTCACTACAATTATTTTTATTAACAAAAGAAGAATGCGCTTTCATCTGGCTAGTAACTTTAAAATTGAAATTTCTTGGAAAATCTTGAAATTTCGGACAATGTTCCGAAACGTTTTCCACAAGTTCAGAAAACTTATGAACGACGCTTCAGAGTACCCATGACAGTCTAAGGTATCATTTTTGGCGCCAAAATCGTTTTATAACTTTGAAATTCGTGGACCAAAAAGGTCTGGAACTTGTAAATGAAAAATTCCACCGAGGTACAATTGTTGTAGGGCATCTGGGAAACAAGGCTGGAATGTTTTCATAAAGCTGTGTGGTGATTCTATTTTCTCTGTTGGCTCTTTATTACAGAACACAGTTGCTACACAGGGACAGGCCTAGATTACCGTGGTACCCAGCGCCACACAGTCTCGGGTGCCGAGTGTCAACCATGGAGTCACCAATTCCTCGTAAAAACCACGGATTACCCGGAATTGATGGGCGGACACAACTACTGTCGGAATCCAGGCAATGTAGAGGCTCAACCCTGGTGCTATGCAGGCTCAGAACGACCTCGTCGCGAAGCCTGTGCCATTCCAACTTGTGGTAAACATATTTTTTGTCTGGTGGCCACTCGTTTCCTCCTATCTCAGCCACCAAGTTAACAAAATTGCACGATCTTTCCCTAAAAGAAAGACACGAGCTTTGTAACCCAATGCAAACAATTTTATTTTCCGACATAAGAAATTCCATCTGATCAAATGTTTTCTTGAAAATATTCATCTTAACCTCACAGTACAAAAACTGAAAATTTCGCCTTTTCGTTGATAACGTTTCTGTTCATACTTTTTTATTTTGGTTCATTTTGATTCATCGTCTAAATTTACATTTGTTAAGTTCTCGTTTAGTCATTTTTCATTAAAATTTTGTATATTTTTAATTTATAAAAACGTTCTAACATAAAATATGCCCTCAGTATCCACTTAGTTTTATTTGTTGTATTTTTTTCATATTTACTGTCTTATTTTTAGTTTTAATTAAGTATTTACTTTCTAGATATTTTATTATTATTTTTTAGTTATTTGGTTATTGATATATTTACGGTTATTGTCTAGTTAAATTAGATTACAATGTTATTGAATTTAACTTTGGTTGCTATTTTATTTTATATTTTAGTGTATTACATTTCTGTGTCGATTTGCTGTGGATTCTACTTTAAATAAATAAAGTATATTATTTCTTGGAGTTATAATTACAGCAAGGGGTAGGTGTTAAGCAGGAAGGATCTTTGTGGCTAACAAGTGTTTTTGTTGTAAAACTGTCGTCAGGCCTGTCGGACGTTTGAATGGAGGAAAAAAGGGCCACCTGGTTGACACATTATTTGTATCGTTCTAGGGAATGACACGTTCTGGCTGTACATCGCCATTCCTTGCGCAGCTGTGCTGGCTTTACTGTTGCTCGTCATCGTGGCCGTTTGCTGGCGGAAGAGGAGACAAGCCAGTGCCAAAACGTCTCCGCATAAAAGTGGCTATCAAGGCAGTGCGGGTGGCGGTGGTCGACTCTCTAATACGACGACAACCGGCGGTGGAGGGACTTTGTCAGGGCAGCAGTTGGAAATGAATGCGCTATTACCACGAACTAATGGAGCTCCCGGCACTGCACGAGTTATGGCTCCCGAGTTCCCCTTAAGTTCGGTACGGTTTCAGCAAGAATTGGGAGAAGGCGCTTTCGGTAAAGACACGCGTAGCTATTTAAACTAAAGCCGTGAGAGCGAATTGTTGGTTATAAAAGTTAATTCTTTGGCGTTTTCTTTTACGGTACCTCTCCAGGGCAAGTTTACAGAGGTGAATTGCTGTACGATGCCAGCGCTTTGGCCGGAAGAGGACCATTATTGGATCCGTTAATGTACCCGCCCAGTGCGTCTATCAGCGTAGCGATTAAGACGCTCAAAGCGAACGCGAATGCCAAAACCCAGGCTGATTTCCGCAGGGAAGTCGAATTGATGGCGGAACTCAGACATCCCAACATCGTTTGCCTACTGGGCGTGGTAACCCGCGAGCAGCCACAGTGCATGCTCTTCGAGTACATGGCGCAGGTAACGAAATAGTTTGAGCAAATATTTGTTCGGTCTGTTCCCACAAACGTGCATTAAATAATTTCCAGCTCTTTTTTGTGATTTTCAGTTAGATTTTTCTGAATTTCGGAAGCATATTTGTTAGACTTTCTCCTACAAGCAAGAGTTTCACGCGTGATCATAAAAATCGAGTTAAATTTTTGAATTCTTAAGAACGAATTGAGCGGCAAACCTCGTCCTACGCGGTTTGCAAAGGAGTTTGTTTACAGCGGCTACGCTTTACGCGGATTAGGGCACTGGGATTTCAAAAAAAAAAAATTAAAAGAAAAGAAAAAGGTCGTATTTTCCGCCCCGACTTAATTAAATTGATTTAAGTTGTCTTGTTGTAATTGTATCTTTTTTGCGTCAGAAGATCTTCTTGGTTATATTAATGTTTACCTTACTTTTTCGCAGGGAGATTTGCACGAGTTTTTACTTTCGCATTCGCCGGGTTCTGAGGTGTCCATGTCTGCGGGTTCAGATGATGGCACAACATCTAGTTTAGATCAAGCTGACTTTCTGTACATTGCCACGCAAATTGCCTCAGGTAAACCGGGGAAAATACCCCTAAACTTATTAGATAATAAAGAAGATCCATGATCTAACGCCAAATACTTCGACAATTAGGGATGGAATACTTATCCAGTCATCACTACGTCCATCGGGATTTGGCTGCGAGGAATTGTTTAGTAGGAGACCATTTGACAGTCAAGATATCTGATTTTGGCCTCTCGAGAGACATTTACGCAGCAGATTACTACCGAGTTCAGTCCAAATCACTTCTCCCAGTGCGGTGGATGCCACCTGAAGCCATCCTTTATGGCAAGTTCACTGCCGAGTCGGACGTCTGGAGCTTTGGAGTCGTTTTGTGGGAGATTTACTCTTACGGCCTACAAGTAATCTTGAATTTTGCACGCAATCGAGAAAAATTAAAGAAAGTCCCCAGTCTGGGGGCAGGATAGCTAAATTAGACACAAATATTTGTTTAACTTATTGAATTCTTATTTTTACGTTCCACAGCCTTATTACGGGTACAGCAATCCAGAAGTCATAGATATGATTCGTTCCCGGCAGCTGTTGCCTTGTCCGGCAGAATGTCCTTCACGGATTTACAGTCTTATGGTCGAGTGCTGGTCAGAAGTTCCCTTAAGAAGACCTGTGTTCCCAGAGATCCATGCGCGTCTGAGATCATGGGAAGGTTTAGCTTCCATGCCGGGCTCTTCCGCACCGCATAGTACTGGTTCGGACCGCGGTGGCGTATGCCCTACTGGCAACTTGGCCAACTTGGCCGGTGGAATGGGGATGGCCATGCCATTGGTGAATAACGCCCTATTGGCTAGCAAAAGTCATAGCGGGAGCCATAGCGGATCGCAGCATTCCAGTACTGGCCCCAGCAATAACACCGGCTCGACGAGCTTGAGCGGCTCCCAAGTACCGTCGCATTACCACAACCATAATGGGAATTACCCTCGTCAGATGATGAGCCCAGTGCCGAGCATGGGGGGTAATTCGGCTAGTTCTACTTATGGCGGGAACTCGAGCAGTATCATCTCGAGCGTTAGCTCGCATCCACAGCAATATCCTGTGTGTTACGCGCAGAGTATGGTACCCGTGCCGAATCCGAATTTTAACAGCAATGCCAATAACTGGCCTGCTTCGCCGTTACCTGCCAATAATGCGCGGTTCGGGCAGCCTTATTCCATGGAAGGGAAAATTGCCAATTTGTGAAGGACTTGGAAGCTGCAAAAAAGAAGATTTTTTGTACAGACTTGCACGACGGCGTTTTGAAGGCTATTTTTTCTTGCGATTTTTCTTTAATTTTTCGTCTAAAGCTAGTCTTGTACATATATTTGGTGTGAAAGAGAGGAAGAAGTTTTAACCAGTGCATGCGTGTGTTTCTTCCGCTTGGGGAGATTACTGTTCTCTCATCGCCCCCCGGTTTCTTCATCAATGGCTTGGAAAAAAGTTTGCAGTTACCGAAGCCAAGAATTTGTGTGGGAAAAAACTACAGAGCAAAAAAACTTATGCACAATACTCAGTCCTCATTGGTTGCAAAAAAAAGTTCCGTTTATTTAACACAAGAACTGTCGTCCTTTTGTAATGGATAAACAATAATGCTAAGGTTCATTGTGTACATAAGTTCGAAAGATTAAAAGAATGTTTAACATAGAAATTCCGCGTTATTAATTGTAAAATTTTTTTAGTGTGTACTTGATGAGCAAATTTCAAACTTAAACTGCTGCGCTTTTCAGCCCGGAACGCATTGACAGCGACGGCTCTGTGGATTACACTAGCGTTAAAGCTCACAAGCTTCCCATGCAGCCCAGCTGGCAGTGATGATTAAGTTGTGAGTTGGGGTCGGAATCAAATGCATAAGATGGAGAAAGTATGAACGTGTTTTGGATTCGATACACAACTTCAAATTTTGCTGTTGTTAACCTTTATAGTAGCTATCATGTTGTTAGCTAAATACTTCATTGCCACTGTGTAAGGATTATATAGAATTCTCGATTTTCAGAAATTATAAAGCGAACTGGCCGAGCCGTCTAAATCATGGGACTTGAATCATAAGGTCGTCGGTTCGAATGACGTCAACGATAAAAAATAAAATTATACCTGGACAGGGACGGATTACCTGGCTTCCCATTGGTGGAAATTGGAAAACATGGGACAAGTTACAACGAAATGGGAGTTTTAAGATGAGGCATGAGGATTCCTAAGTTTTCTTGTCGTCCTGCATTACGTTTCACATGCTCAACTTTGTAACGACCCGGAGGCATGTCAGAGCGAAGTGACAGGTTGGTGAAGTATTTTAGTTTTCTTTAGTTTCGTTTAAAAGTTTTAAGACGAACCACGCCGATTGTTTGGCGTATTATCGTCTACAGCTTTCTTCGATGAAGTATTAGCGTTCCTTACACCTTGGTTACCCTGGACCGGACGTTCTGAACTGCTGTTCAATGTTGAGAAATTGGAATCTTTGTTACGTCGTAGGTGTGCGGAGAGTTGATACTTTTCTCAAGATGTGTTCAAGTTTGTACAGTAAGCGAATGTCATAATTTTTTTAGAACCCTCATCCCCCCAGCATTGGCTGCATTTCACGTATCCCATAGCCAAAAACGCCAAGATCATTACAATTTGATTGATGTGACAACTTTCTTTAGATCCTCTTGACACCCACCCCCTTTAGGTCTTTCCACGATTTGTGTGAGGGAAGTGGGATTGACTGGCCGTTTGTTAACAAAAAGATACTAGTTTTCTTCTTAACTTTGTTTGTACGTACTTGGGATTACCCCCATACCAATGAGGGTTGAATATGTTACCACCCCTTCCCATCCCCCACACTTTTGTACCGAGATCCTGGGTAGGGTCTTTTTGGGATCCTTTT
>JAHZNP010000185.1:77444-108694 GCA_020615345.1 Triops cancriformis | reverse complement strand
TTTTTGTAAGAAACGGGTCCTGATTATTTCGTTGTAGCACTCATAATGTGTATCTAAAAGTAAAATAAAAATTACTTTTATGTAGCTGACAAGTTGGAGAATAACTCCTCCAAAGGTTTGTTCTAAAATCGCTGTCCTTTTTTGCACGAGATTTTAAACTCCAAAGGGATGATTTAGTACGATTTGGACTCAGCCATTTGCATTGCCTTTTCTTGTTGTGAATAATCATTTTCACGAAATCGTGAGTTTCCTTGCACTGACTTGAGCTAGGATGATTCCTATATCGAAAGGGAGTATAACTGTTAAGTTTCGTTTAGATATTTCAAGTCTATTATGTATTTTTAAAAAGGGCTACCTATTAGTTTTCTTATGGCAAAACACACGGACAAATCGCACTACACCCAAGTCCAAATTGTATCCGCGGTATCTTGTTTTGGACAGTCGGAGGAGCCTCCAGTTTTCATGGGTGTTTGGTGTTATTATTTGTGTTTTTCAAGCGTACAATACCTCATTTGATAGCCAGGACACCAGGCCATCTAACGAGTATAGTTTTAGGCTACAGTTTTGTCTCCACGTGAAGTGAAAAATAAACTACAGAAAAGTGTCCACACTGTCCCATCCCTCTAGTGTTTGGCGTCTTCTTTCTTTGCCAACTTTGGTTCACTTTATCGTTTTGCACAAACGTATTTGCCGTCGTTCTTATTCCTTGTTTGTAGAGTTGCTACGCATGTTAAAGTTTGTGATAAAGTACGCGCGATAGCTCGTTGTATTATTTTTTTTATTTGTGGATGTCTCGATAGTTTGTAACAGTTTATATGTAAGTTTCGCTGTGTTATTTTAGTTTGTTTTACTGTGTTTTCATACGTAAATTTCTTGTCTTTTTTGTTGTTCTGCGGCATTGTTTGAAAACGCAATTGATGGTATTTCTTCAATAATCCTATTTCATAGATCACGTGACTTATTGAAAAACTGTGTAACGCTTTATCATGGGAATAAAACTCGGCTATAATAGGGCATTGGCCTTACCGTATTTCCTACTAATTGTACCATGTACGGGATACTAGGAAACAAATGTCTAGTTCTCGGAATCCGTTATTTCAAAAAGCTGTGACGTAGCGTCTGTTAACACATGCATCTCCGACCTTGATTTTACGATTAGCATCTAAATAAAGTGGTACTTATGTTATCTCATAGGAAAGCACGACTTTGTCGTTCCCTTTACCTGTTAAACTAGACAACCTTGTAATTGCAATCATCGAGCTATGCTGGTTATAGTTTTATTGTGATCGTTGAGAACTTGTAAGCTGACATTGTGCGTTCATTAAAAACACAGCGTTGAAGATAAAAAGTGTAACTTGAATAATTGTATAACAAACGAAACCATAGTAACTTCAACTGCATTACAAAAAAGTGCATGGCAAACAAGAATTTCTATGTAACGGTTCAAAACTAATAGACGAAATAGTGGACTTTTGGTAGGAAGGTCGCATAGACGACTGGTTTTTATCACCTGTTCAGTAAGGGCCTCAGCCTCACCTTCAAGCCAAATTTCTTTTAAAAAGGGCAATCTACAAGATGTTGCGTTCAACAAATTGTCTAGTTGGGGGTTGATTGACCCAATAGGATGAGAAATGTCGTGCAAAGGAATGCCCTGTAGTTTTGGCTGTGGATTTTCTTTCAAACAGCCCTTTCTTTAATGGTTACTATCTCTCCCATGGGTATGGACAGGGGAGTAAATTGTCATTTTTTGCTGGCTGTTCTTAAGTCTTAGCATTCAATTGTGCGAAGAAAAGAGCATCCAGTTATGGTAGACCCGAAGTTTAGAACAGTTTTTGAATGCAAATAAGTCTTATATCGCCAAAACTTTAGAGAAAAAACGAGATAATTGAGATATAATACTTGAAACACTATGTGGCCTGAAAGTACAGTAAAAGTGTCACAAGACAGAGAAAGCTTCGCAGAAAGAACTTTTTCGTGACTAGTTTGGCAAGCTTTTCTCCTTCTTAACAAGATGACATGATGAGATACAACTAGTGTAACAAGTATGGTTAGTTCAAGTAGAACAGACTAGAACTATTGATACTTACGACTAGTTCGTTCACAGTGCGATCTAGAAAAGCTGCCCGAATAGTTTTACGGTAGGACATAGTCCTGGAAGTTGATTATGGGGTCATTTTAGAAAGTTCGCTGGGATGATGTTCTCGAACACACAGTGGACATCTACAGAGCACATTTCTTAAAATAGTAACCTATAGCCTAATACGAAGGTCAAGTACCTTCAGACTGGTTCCGTCAGTTCGGCATTCTTTTGCCCAGAATAGAAAACGATTTACGGTTGCATGAAACAATACCTGGGGAAAAAACGCATTTTTCGGAAATAAAAATAGCTTTAACCAGTCCAAGCCTCAACCTGTTTCATTCGCTATAAAAAGAAAAAGACGCAAGACAACCCATTATAGCTAGAGGTAGGTTCGGCAAGTTCAGCAGTCCTCCAACCGGAATAAAAAACGGTGTCAGATTCTATTAAACAATACCATGCAACAAATGTTGCATTCCAGGAATTAGAAGAAACTTTGGCCGTTTAACCCACTAAACGTGAAAGTCAGCAAGCTAAATAAAGCATAAAAAGTGTAACTACTAGCCGTGAAACCATCGAAAAACAGAAAGACTGTCTCCTTCCTGATCGCCTAATCTACAACGGCATTCAGCCCAAAACGCAAAAGGAAATGCATTGAAAAACAGGCTTCGGCAAGCTGTCACTCTGCACCCTACAAATACGCGATGCGCCACAAAGAAAGTACGCATTCTAACTTTGCCTGTTACAGCTGCAACATCATTACAACAAAGGCTTCCCAAGTTTGAAACTTCCCCAAATGAAGAACACATTTTTAATTATCGTCGCATTATCTACCGTGAGTGCCGGCGCGGTAGAAAAATTTCTAATTCCCCTAGGGGCCAACAGTCGCACTTCCACTTTGGTGAGGCTAGAAACGACGATTTTACCTCTTTCTGTTCCAATGTAAGTTTGATTCGACTCATTACAACACAGCCAAAAGTGAAATTTAATACATAAATAAAATGTTCGATTTCAGAACTTGCGCTGTTCACGTGAATGTTGCCGGAAACTGCCGACGCCGAAGAGGCATGGAAGAGCAACCCATTATCGTGGCAGCTGATGACGGCGTAGACATCGCGAAAATCCTTTCTCCTAACCAGCCTCTTGAGTAAATCGATTTTCACTTTAATTTTATAACCCTTGTTAACAATCTTTCTTAATTTCTTGTAATTTATTTCGCTCAAATCTAGGGTTGAAACCACAGCAGTTCCAGTATTCAAACCCGTAGTGCCCAATTCACCCCAGGAACAATTCAACTCTGTACTGGATACGTCCTTTGAACCAGAAGATGATCAGCGCACAGGCAAATTTTTCGGCGTCAATGTCATATACAAAGTATGACCAATATTACCTTTTACAAATATTATATTAAGCATTAAAAAATTCCTGCAATTAGACAACCTCGACTTTTAAAGCCACGTCGTACACCACCGTATATTCCGGAACAAAATCTTTCGTGGTATCAGTATGTACTCCTGAAGGCTTTCCGTACCCGAAGTGCTAAAAGTAATGTAAGGTTCTTTCTGTAAACTATTTAAACTCGTCTGTAAGTTTCTGTGTAACTTCCTTGTTGTTGTACACGTTATTAAGCCAATAAAACACACTGTTATAGCATACGAGGACACCGTTTATATACAGACTAAAAGTGTATGTACAGGACCAGGGTAGTGTGCTTGGCGAAAATGGGGGGGGGGGGGGTAATGAGAGATGATTTCTTGTTTTGTCTTCAGAATTTGCGACAAAAAATAGAAAAAAATAACAGTCACTGTGATTGTCCTTACAAACTTTTCCTTCTTCGCCTTCCGTCATCCTTTAATTTCGTCAGTCCCTTTCTTTCTGTCTACTTCACACAAGGCACTTTTTAGTCACTCTTTGGCAATGTCTTGGATAAATGAGATCCACCTACTCTTGTCAAGGGACAACTTGGAAATGAACAACTGAAACCGCCCTGTCACGCCAACACACATGTTTCATTACGCATTTATCACGAAAATTTGGTATGTAACGGGAGGAGGAGTGTTCCCTGATGTGCGGAACAAAAATTAAACTATGAACTGTCCATTAAACTAAATGTCCTTCATTTTCCAAGTTGCGTATGGGGGGCAACGAAGAGAATTCTCGGTTATGGTCACCCTGATGATATGCTGGTTGCAAGGACATAGGCAAAGGAAGCGGTAGTCGGGAACTACTTATGTCGGGATGGATCTGGAAATTGGGGATATTCAGCGAAGCCATGGGCGTGTAGGGCGAGGTGTCGTGCACGTTATTCAAGCGCGAAGTGTGAGGAAAAGATGACGGTGGATAGGGCACGTAACGAGGCTGCGTTAGTGACGAATCAGTAGCTTGCGGATGATAATAGGCGTCAGCAGAAGGAGCTAATGCAGCCCCGCGACTTGGAGGACGGCCAGCTTTGCTGTAAGCACTGGAATCTGCAACAAACGAACCCAAAAGAACATTTTCAGTACTCTTAAGCACACCCTCCCACTTTTCCCAGTCGCTTCTTTCTTTTACCTCCAGCAGTGCCAAAATGATGATTTCGCCTCAAAGAATCCATGTAAGTGTCTTCAGGTCGTTCAAAAGCCACGTTCTTGGCTTGGCGGGGTAGAGTACTGCTGGCGCGGTAACTGTAATTATTCTGGTCTTGATCGATCAAGTAGGTGCTCACAGCCGGTTTCCCAGGGTCTTCCGACTGTAAAGGGAAAGATTTTTTCTTTTTATTTTATTTCAGTCGCGTTTTAGCTTTCCGTGGAATTTACCCCCAAACTTACGTGATACTCTTCGTTGTTGCTGTACGATTCCGATTTCTCCGACATAGAGCTCAACGTTTCGCCGTTGACGGTTTCGTTGTAACTGCTGGGGGCGTACATCTCAATAGTTGCTGACTTGCTGCTCCCACCTTCGCTTGAAGACGCTATAAAACACGCAACGTTTAAGTACCCATATTTCACACAGAACTGGATTGCTTTGCGTCGTACACACACGTACTCACAGCGAAACCCCCTTTTTACAGGTTTTACTTACCTTCTGACAGCCGCTTGCGCCTTCGGTGACATAACGCTGCTCCCAAGGCAACATTACACAGAAGTAATAAACATCCAGCAATGGACAATCCCAAGAGCAAGGCAGATGGAGCGCTTTCGGCAGACGACTGGCTCTCCCACGGTGCTAAACATGCAAAAACGTTACACAAGCGATGCAAATGACGTTCGCACACAACAACACGTAACAAGATTACGGGGAAAGTACCCTCACAGCCAGAATTTTCAAGCCAAAGCAGCAAGCTGTCATGCTACCATGCACTAGTAAATATCCCAATGTGTCTCAACAAACATGCCTTTAACGCCATTACACATGCATAATGCATAATACATCACAAACTTACCTTTCCATTTTTCCCCCTCAACGCGAGATTTGATCTTTGAACTTGACAAAATCTTACAAGAAAGTGGTGGTAGAATACCTTTAATCATTCGCTTTTGTTGTCTGCGTCGGACGAAGCACGCAATGAGAGCTACGTTAAGGACCAAGAGAGCCGTACCGACCATGGTAATAACAATGATAAGGACTTTGGGTAATTCTCCTGGTCGGATATCCACATCCCGGGTTTTGGTAGCCGAAGGCGGGACTTCACCTACACCAGTGACCAAAAACCATGTAACCCACCACCCTTAACAAGCTTAACTACGCGACCCAAGAATAACAGAGCAAGGGAAATGGGAAAAAAAGGAGAGAGACGCCGAAATATTTACTTACTCGATGTGCGAGCGCGCACCACATCCGACGTATAATTGCTGTTCCCGAGCTCGTTCATTGACATGACGGAGAACAAGTATTCGGTACCGACACTGAGTCCCTCCAACAGAAAGGATGTCGCATTCGGCGGGAAAACGTCAGAGTATTTCAAAGTTTCCACCCCCATCTATTAAAAAATGAATTGTTTAATTGCACATTTGGTTCGGAATTCTACTACAATTATTATTAATTTAATTAAAACTCCAGCATGAGCATTGGCTCTTGGCTGACATATTTACTGAAAAAATAATATATAATATTTCTATTTCTATCATACTGGTAGATAGCAATACTACTTTTCAGTTTTCATACTATTAATATAAAGACCGGACACTAGTATAAAAATATACTACTTTTAATTTTTTCTTATATGACTAATACTACAAGTAGTATTGACATTATATATTACTAGTAGTAGTAATGGTAGCAGTAATAATAGTAGCATTAAATACCTAAGTAAGCTTAAAGGTTTCGACAATAGTAAAAAAGTATTTAGGTTGGGTCTGGATTGAGTGTAAGTGTGCGAAAGCTGAGAATGCCTCGAGAATCGTTCAATCGCCGTACTTGTTTGTAACGGATTCTAAACGTCTGCATGTAGCCGCCATCAAAGCCGGGCTCCCATTGCAGTAAAGCGGCTGAATGTGTGACATTGACCACTTTTAAGGCTACGGGCGTATCGGGCCGACTGGTGCCCGTTAAGAGCACGCGACTTTTGTTGAAGCCCATTTCGTTACGCGCCACGCAGTCATAGTAGCCGTAATCTCGGGAGCGCAATCCCGTCACCGTCAGCGTCCCTTCCCAGTTGATATTGTCGCTTGATTGAGTACTGAAAGCATATTTGTCGGATGACACAATGGCCACGCCTTCACGACTCCACGTAAACGTGATATTGGGCGCTCCGGAGGCCTTACACACCAACTGGGCCGTCTGGCCCTCACTTCCGGCGGCTTTTTGGAACGCTGGCGAAAGATCCATAACTGGGCTATCTGCAACGAACCCAATGAACCACATTTTAATATTGTGCATGACGTAGTGAAGACTTCCCCCACTTACATTTCACGATCAACCACGTCGCCTGCACCGATTCCGTGCCGATATTGTTGTTGGCCACGCATTCAAACGCGCCAATATCTTCCCTCTTCACCTCTTTTACTGTCAAATAGGCTTTGTTATTCTCGTAGCTGGACTCGGTGCGGGCCGCCATTTCAAAACCCGCGCGCCGCCAAGACACCGTGTTGTTGGGTAAGGGATTACCCTCCGCTTCACATTCTAAAAACGCATCGCCGCCTTCGCCCACCATCACATGTGGCCGGAATTTCTTAATCGTAGCGGGATCTAAAAGGCATACGGAAAAAGGAAAAAGAAACCCCAAATCAATGTTATTGGCCACCATGGTCTTCTTTTATGGGTCTGGGACGGGGAAGGCTTGCCAAAGCTGCTAGCTTTCCCCCCCTTCCTACCCCCCTCAAAAAAGGTGAAGAAGTTAACAAGAAAACCTTCCGCGAAAAAGACTTACATTGGACGTTGATCTTGACAATCGTTATAGTAGATCCCTCGGCATTGGTGGCATTGAGCCTCACCTCGCCAGCATCTTCTTTCCGGGGATTCCGCACGTGTAAAACGGCGCCTTCGGAAGCAAAACGATCGCTGCTGCCGCCTTCCATCAGGCCTCGGATGGCTTGGCCATTCCTGGACCAAACGTACGAAACTTGGGAAGGATTGGCCCGGGCTGTCAAGTTAATGCTGCCCATCTGGCCCTCGATGACATCTAAGGTAAATTCGCTGGCGGTGAACGTTGGCTTGTACAACACTTCTAGCGTTATCACATCGTGAACCTGGCGGGGAAGGTCGAAGAAAAAAGGTAAGATTTGAAAGGGTTGGTCATAAAACGCCCAGACAATGTTAAGAGTGGGAGAAAAGTTTGGTCGCCTTACGTTTTGTCCTAGAACGTCATTGGTGGCTTGACATGTGTAAACCGCTTTGTCCAAATCGGGCGTCACTTCGATAATGAGGCTGGCTTTGGCTTGCATGCCGCCGTATTGTGCCGCATGGGTCGAATTCGTTGTACTCGTAATAGGCAAACCTTGGCGCCACCATGACAACCGCGAGGCGGGATTGCTGGACGACGATTCACAAGATAAGGCCGCTTGCACGCCGGGACGCAGTTTTTCCGGACGAACTTTCACCGTCACGCGAGTAGGGGGAACTAAAAGGGAAACCATAATTACGTTAAACGAATTCCACATAGCAGCTCTATATCTTAATGACTACGCTATATTGTAGCAAATTATCAACGAGTCAATTTAGAAGTATGTAATACGGAAGCAGATGCAAAAGTGTTATATTGCAATGGAAACGACATTAATAGGATTGAATTTTAATTTAAAAAATCCGGTCAATAAATACAGATAATCCGAAAAATAAAGAAAAACAAGAGAATCAGAAGAAAGGTACTTGGAAGCATAAGTAAATGAAAAGAGCTCATTTGAAAAACCATAAGGAGTCTGAAGGAAATAAAAACGAGATAATACAAAGAAATATAAGACAGAAAGAAAAATATACAAATTCTAAGAAAGAAAAGTGATGTAAATAAGAATACACGAGAAACGTATTTTGACAAATTAAGATGATCCGAAAATAAAGAAAACTAGGCCTGAAAAACTAACTAAAGCGTACGAAAAAAACAGCCTATATGGCACCCACGGGCTCTTGCTGAACAATGAAGATTCGCATTACGGAGTTGGGCGCCTATGCGAACTTTCGTTGTAGAGTGAACACCGTGTTATTCGATTAGGGAACGTACTGTACATAAGAAGGAAATTTAATAAGCAGGGATATCTTTGATTACGTTATTTCATTGTCCTATAAGTTAAAGTCTTTTCAGAACGTGGCTTATGGGGATTCTTATATGACGAAAATTCGCTATTGGCCCATTCAAAATTTCATTGTCATCTTCACTGCTAGGCAAGTACCGAGTAGTCAATAAACTACTCGCTTCGTTTACTAGCTTCTTAGTTCGTTTTTTTACAAAAATACTGCATTTTTATGTCAATGTTTGTTAAGTAGAAGAATTTGGTAGTTTACATTCGATGCGGAGCGTGACAGTTTCGGAGAGCGTGCTTTCCAAGGCCGGATTAGAAGCTTCACAGCGGATATCTTTGCCATTATCTTCCTTTTTGGCCAGCATTTCTAATTTCGAGGAAGCCACGTTGCCACTGCCGCTGTATTCGCCTTTCAACTGTGGGAACATACCGAGAAAAAAAAACGAACGAGAAAACATATTAGAAAAGTAAAAAAGGCTTGTGCGATACAAGTCCTGACATGATTGAAGTGAGTTGAACCATGTACGCATTTCGGTGTATCGACCGAAATGGAGGGGGTGGGGGTGGGGTGGGGGTGTTCACGTACCTCTTTTTTCCCTTGAAACCACTTTAATGAAGCTAAGGGGTTCCCACCCATGGCAATGCAGGATAATCGAATCATAGACCCTTCACGGACGCTTTCTTCCTTCAATCCATAAATCATGGGTTTCTGAGGTGGATCTGTGACGGGTACCATAATGATCAAGTTAATTTTCCATAAGAGTATGTCTTTTCTTGAAAAAGGAAAGAAAAATGTAAGATTATCTTCCAGGCTCGCTTACAAATCACACTGATGACTTTCGTATCGACAATCGTCTGTCCCAGTTCATGGACCACGGCGTAGCAGGACACTGTCATATTGCGCTCGGAAGATTTGACCGGTACTGTCAGATTAGAGGAAGAAATCCAACCTCCTTCGGGAGCCTATAAATTTTAAAGCAAAAAAATAAATATATTTTACATCCATTTTCCAGTGTCGTACAGTACAATCAAACCATTACATAAACCTACTCCGATTTACACAATTACCGCGTTCAGTATATCTTACCTCGCTAAAAATCTCGTAGGAATTGCGTTACGTACCCAAGGGCACCCAAACAAACACTAACAAGTTCTGCAGCAATTTCCAGAGATCTCAATGACACTACGCTTTCGTACAAGGCCCAAGCTATGTCAATAAGTGTAACGTTTCCTTCCCTATTGCTCACCAATGTGCAATGTTTAATTTTCCACTCAAACTTCAAGCACGTCTGTTAAACATTGCACATCAGCTAGTTAAAAGCCCCATTTAGCGTCAATACAACCTGCGCTCTTTTCTAAGCTGTCTGGTTCAATGTCTTTGATCATATGAACGTCAAGAAGCTGGCTCGAAATACCCCTCCCACCTCCCACCCCCCGTACCCCGCTCACATACTCAATTGACTCGCACCCTTCCTTTTTAGTAAAACTCTCTATTTGGTATGCTCCCCTAACCTTCTTCGCAGTTTATTGACAGTTTATCGGCCATCAGGTCGAGCAATGAACCAGCCCTGTTCTTCGGAATGCTAGGTCACTCGGAATTTCGCTTAAAAAATGTGGATAATTTTTTCTCCCTTTATCCTATTTAACTCGTCTGATCTTCATTTTCTCGGAAGAAAATTTAACACATGAGAGAGAGAAAAAATGAGCAGAGAAAATGGGGTAGGCTGGTGGGGGGAAGATGACAATAGACCTTGGTTTCTATAAGGCTTCCATACAAGGAATGTAAAACCAACACTTTTCCCTCTTTCTCGGTTTTCTCCTTTTCTTCTGTGGGCTTCTATTGTGCGGGGCTGGAACGTACCGTACGGTACTGCACTGTACTAGACGACTATAGAGGCTGAATTGGCAAAAAGGACCTTACCTGCGCGATTCTGGAGACATTCTCTCGTGCCGTACGCCCATCAACGATCCATGAAAGACGTGCTTCGGGATTGCTCGCGCCAGACACGCATTCGAGCGAGAGCACGTCGCCGATCCTGGCTTCGTTGACTCCTTTAATTGATACAGATTTGGGAGCGACTGCAACAAGTCAGAGAAAAGTACATCAACGTTAATTTTTTCCTTCTTCAATGGCTTTTTCTCTCATTTCTTAACGTTCGATAGATTGAGATGGGTCGTTTTTCTTATACATTTCTATTGAATTTATTTTTCCTCTATAGTTTTTTATTTTTTTCTACAGAATTTTATGATTTCCCAATGTTGTATTATTTTCCTATATTTCTTTTACCTTATCTTTTCAGACTTTTACGTTCCATTTTTTATTCTTTTGAGTCTTTATTTTTTATTTTTTAAGTCTTTTGTTGTATTTTTCTTATATTTGTTTCATTAGTTTTATTTTAATTTTTATCCTTTTTTATTTAGTATAGATATTTTACATATAGTAAAAAAAGTTTTAAGTAACAGTCTTTTTCTTCATAGATATGGATGTATACTCACAATAAACGGTTAACGTGACTTCCGCCTTGAGAACGGACAAGCTGGAGGGGTTGGAAGCTTCGCAGCGGAATTTGGCATGATTGTCGGCTGCGTCTGCTGTGAAGACATACGTGTTTCGCGATTCCCTGCCAGCCGTAGTGTAAGACAAGTCCACTCGCTGGTCGTTCTTGTACCACACTAACTGCGCTAATGGATAGCCACCCCGGGAGATGCAAATCAGCGTGACCTCTTGTCCTAAGCGCACCGTTTCGCCCTCGGTGTAGCCCATGATTTCGGGTGGTCCTGGTGGGTCTGACAAAATAAGAAGAGGTGGGGAGGAGGAAGAGCATAAGTAGTCAAATTAACTTTTCCGTCATGCCGCGCTGTGCCCGGCTCTAATTGCATATTCAAAAGCAGGACACAAGTACTTGAAATGACACGAAAACGGTCAATTCAGCTTATTAGCCACCCCCTGCTAGCTTATTTCAACACGAGTTGCCAAAGACATACCACTTCAAGCAGGCATTTTTAGGACCTTGCCTAACTCACGGGAAAATACCCGATTTTATATACACCTCATTTCATGGATACTTGATTTCCAAGACATTTTCTTTCCTAGTAAATTTAAAATGCCAACTTCCTGATGCGGATATGCAGCGTGAACAAATTCGACCTCGTTTTTCGCTAATTCAAACCAATACAAGTCGTATTGTGTTCAGTCTGAAATTCCACGTCTTCATTTTTATCGGATTTTGAAAAATTGCGACACTTATCCGTTTTTCATTATCTGATTCAACGCAGAAGGCAAAAAATTGCAAAGAAATACTACATTGCGAAAAAAGGTCAAAATACGGTAGGATCTAATCACTGAATATATAAGAAAAGAGAATAAGTGCGAAAGTTTAATATCCGGATTTAGCTTAATCGATAGCTCCAATCTATGACATCCGTTTATCTTGAACAACTCAGCACTGGACTGATCGGAATTTCTTCCGCAAAACTCAACTCGATTCGAGTTATTCACGAGGTAGCTTCAGTCGGATCAACGATGCCATCTGATCGGATCTTTAGTTTAGAAAGTTCCGGAACGCTGGGTCAAGTTCAAGTATCTAAAGCCAGCCTGGTTTCAAGCTGACTTGCAAGCCAGGCAAAAGTGAATTCCGTTCGCAGGGTGGGAAAACGTTCAAAAAATCTTCCTTAGTCACTCCCCCTCGGCTCTCATTCGAGCATTAACTCGCGTAAAGAATTTCACTGTTGCCTTGGCTCAAGCTTACTGAAGTAGCTTGTAAAAGCTTTAACAGGCTGGAGTACCTTCCGATACACCCGGAACGAAATGAATCTTCGCTCCCTGAAAAAAAAAGTTCAATTTAGTTCGGAAACAATGAATCTCACAGTCCGAAAGAGTTCCGAGAAGCGTAGGAGGCGTAGGAAGATCGCCTCGCAAACACTTAAAACATTGTTCGAGAACTAGTACTGAACAACGGCTAAGTTTCGACTACCTAAAGACTTTGGAAAATAAATATTGATCTTGCTCACATTAACTCGCATAAGCAAGTCCTTTCTGGACTCTTAGGGGAAGTACCGTCCTCGGTAGACATTCTACTCCATCAGTGTGTTAAAATGACATTCCAATGCATTTATTCCATGACTTACATTGCACGCTGATGGTGACCACGGCGCGTTTGGGTGTTACCAGGGCAGGATGTCGGGCTTCGCACGCATATTCCGCGTCGTGATCGTCCGCTTGGGCTCGGAATGTGAGTTTGGCGCGCGTATCAGATCGTTTTCGTGCCTCGGCGTCGGTAACGGAATCTTCCCGAACTCCTACATTAGCGATAATAGCGCACGGAGGAAAAAAAAAGGATTCCATCACTACTCCCCAACTTTCCCAATCGTTGTCATGATCCTCTTTTAAGGTTTAAGTGACACGTAATGGTTCTACAACTCATCAAACTCGTTGCGGTTGAGCACGGTATAAATTGCATCCTAATCCTGTTCACTCGGTGGCATGGCAGTTCCATAAACAACGTGCGAAAGAGCTTCTAATGAAGCTTTTAATAAGCAATTAGGGCAAATGGGGCACGTCAACGATGATATGTAGCGTATCCCCTCTTCTCTTTTCTTTGTTTACCCACGAACAATTCCCCCACCCCGTCAGAAATGTCGCCCACAAAACGAAGATACATAATTTCTGTTTCCGCAGCGTCATTTTGAGATGTGGTATGCGCCATTTTCTCGCTTTCTCTTCGGAATGTACTCATTTAAGTACGAATTTGACAGCGGGTAACCGTGATTGGGAGGGGTGGGAGGCAAATACTGTATTAGTGAAGGACGCCTTTTGCTGGGTTGCAGAGATAATCCCCCCTCGCAACGGCATTTTCCTATCTTCTTTCCCAAAACACGTACTCGGAGCCACGAACTTACATCAAATTGGTCTTTTCTTACATTTCCTTGTGCGTTCTTTTCTATCCCCGCAAAATTCCTTGGCCCACGAACAGAGGAAAAGCCATTGCTAGCTTTTAATAGACTGCTTTGCATAATGCCTTTTCGATCCTTATTATCATCCAACAGGCTTTGACATACTCATTCCACTTCCCACACACACTTATTTCCAAACAACCCCATTACGAGATTTTAAATTTCCAATTGACGACGCCAAATGCCTTTTTCATTCTTCCAACCGGAGCTTGTTTCGGCAGGACTCTTCTTTTCCTTTTTCGGGATGGTGAAAAAAAAATTCGGTAAATCCCGATTTATTGTCCTATAGGTACGGCAAAAGCCCAGGCAATGTGGTTCTTCGCCCCAAAATTACCATAATCCTGCGCATTCAATTTGGGAAGTACTCGTAAAAAAGCGAAAATTTTACCGTTTTTGATTTCCAGTCCCCGCTTAAACCACACAATTTCCGCAGCCGGCTTGGCGTTCTTCACCAAACACTGAAGCACCACTTCTTCATTTTCACGGACTTCTAAACGGCCACTGGCCGGCATATCCAGGATTTCGACGCCAGTCGGAGGAACTGTTGGTGGGAAATGACATAAACATCAGAATAGCACAACAATGTCAAATTTCATCCAAATGGACTTTATATCACTCTTCTATGTACTATACCTATAGGGAAAACTTATTATTTATAATACGTTACACTGCGTATCACTCTTGAGACTTTACACTGGAATTTGTCCACGTGGGCTGTGGGGTAAATGTGAGTTTCTTTCATTCCCAGACATGTACACCAATGTTCGTCAGAATATTCCTCAACACCACTTGATTAACTGTACCCCGCAAATTAGCCTTGAAATTACCCTCATTCGACCGGGGTAAAACGTTGGTTTGTTTACTTTTTGGCGTATGGGCCTTAGAAAGTAGTGTTTACCATCTAGCTAAGGTTTACCCACGTTTAAACTGGGTAAATGTTAGTTTATTCACATTCCTTGGATACACGTACTGATCTTGGCCAAAACAAGACGCTTAACCGCTCTGCTTGCTTTAACCTGGCGAATATCCTGAAATTGGCAGAAATTATAATTGTAAAGCATGGAAATCCAAAAAACGAGATACCCGAAAGTTTTCCCTAGCTTGCATCGAGTCAAAACTACGTAAAGTAACATGATTTATGTCACGTAAGTTCCCAACTGGGTAAGTCGAACTCAACAACCTTGTGTACGTCACACTTGGTGTCTCTTTGATTCAAAACACTCGTAATCCTACTCACAACGCACTTCTTCGGAAAGAATGCCACCCTTTAAATCCAATAACGCTACAACGATGCATCTAATGCCTGTGATTTCTAAACAGCGCGTTTTAACTTACGAGTCTCCATTTAATTTCACTTGTAATACGAAGCAAGGGGCACACTGACGATAAGACCATGAACCCCGCAAGCTTTCCCCCCCGACTCGTCAAGAGACTCTCCTTTCTTACGTAATGAGTTTGCTATGGGGTGGATAAAGTGTAAAAAAGAAGGGGAGGTTAGGGTGTCACGTTTGAAGCACCAACCATTTATAGACCGTAGAGCAGATTACGGGAGTCTTCTGTCGGAAACTCGGCTAACTCACAACACTTCAAAGGTGATCCCCTTCCTCTTTTACCCCATCTACTAGCTAAGACGACCGAGAGAGGGGGCGGAAACAATAAACCCGGAAATTCAATAGACGCCAGCAGCGCCATGACTGGAATGCACCAGTCCACCAACTTTTGTCCTTCAAACCTTTTCTTTTTCCGTTTTTTTCGGAATTAGATGACTTTTTCCTCCACCTTTTCAACATTTGTTGACTTCAAGTACACAAAACCCTTCTCTTGACAATTTTTTTTGTCAGGAAAGTACAAATTATTGATTGCTGTCAAGGAGTCTTCTATCTTTCATACACACACATCACCTACATCTTCAACAAGAAGACGTCGGGGCAAAAAAAATAGCCTAAACGAGGAAACGAGTTTGAAACACGGTTATGGTCTCTCTTTCTCTCCCTTTCTTGAGAACAAAAAAGGAAAGCAATCTAGATCTTCATTACTGTGAAGAAAAAGTCTCGCGACAGAAAGCAATGGGAAAAAACTTGAGGATAGAATGGGGAATAAAACTTGCAAGAAATCAAGAAATTCCTGTCGCCGTACCACGGCAACTCAGACAAGACAGGCCTTCAATTGCATTTCGGAGAAGAGCTGATGACAAAACCTGCGAGAAAAGCGGCTTTTCATTCCCCCGGCTTGTATGTCTATGCGTTGTATGTCAATTTCCTAGTCAAATTTGTCTTTAAATGCCAAAAAAATCGAGGTTCGTACTAGATTGGCAATGTTTGGCAATCAAGTTGCTTAAAGCCTTTGAGCCCCCGATAAAAATGAAAAAAAAGATTTTTTTTTTAAACGACAAAGTTTGGACCTGCCAAGAATTTCCTCCCTTGTAAGGTAATACAATGAACAAGGCAATAACTCAAACTAATAACACTCTTTTGGGGAAGTACCCCAGCGGAAGATGTACAGCCCGAGCGATTCCCCAAGTTTACCCAACAATTTCCTCCGTTTTGCGCAACATTTCGCTCAAGTGTCATTTCTGGAGAACTACTCCAACAGTTTATGTTCTTGCAACTCCTTCTCAAAATGCAAAGTTCTTGTTTAAGTTTCCTATTCCCAAACCAAAAACAAGAGCAAAAAACGGACTCGAACTTATCAAGATTTTCCTACAGAAAAAATATTAAAAAAATTACTTCGGATACGATTACACAACTCATAAATTGTAGTCCGGGACACGACGGTTTTTGTACCTAAGTAGCATTCCTCTCCTTGTTAGCTTAATACAGTGCAAGTATGGTGGCAGCAATGTGTAACCAGCTGACGCGGTTCGCAAGTGTAATGACTCTAGGTATTATATTTTACATTTCTCCCCCAAACGCTAAAACGTGGCCCCCAACTTGATTTCTCTAAGCATTAACCACTCTGTGACGTCAAAGCGTCCCCAAGTTACCCAAAATCCCCAAGCTGGCACCCATTTAGATTCTTCATTTCTGCTAGGACAAGATTTCTAGTACTCGTCGCTTACTTGGTGTAAACATGAAAGTTGGCCCCCCCACAAACCCCTAGAGGCCGCCACTACTCATTTGCTATTCTTTAGACCTGTGCATGTTTCGCTTAGCGCTGCGGAAAATAATTCATGAGAATTACGACAGGGCGTACAACTCGGCAAGGCGCCGCGACACGCTGCAACCTGCCCCGGCGTCTTTCTCTTTCCCGTAAAAGGCGGCGGTTTGGCTGAAAGAGCAAGACTATATGGAAAGATTATAGACCACAACTTGGTGAATAGTGGTGATCAGCAGCAGCAAAACTCTTGGTAGGCGAAAGATAGCTAGCCAGTACTCGTACACGACACCCAAACACACAAGTTCTTAATTTTCCGAGACTGGGAGAATTCCCCCAAGTGCTGAAAAAAAGGAGGAAAATGGGTGAGAGAGGTAGCCGTGGGGGTGAAAGAAAGTTAGTCCATGAAAATAAACCAGGAGACGATACGGAGTCGAGGTCTTTTAGAAGTGTGTGACGCGGGGAGGGACGAAAGAAACGAAACGAAAAAAAATTGGATCGAGACTTGCAGTGGGGGAACTATAAAGCAAGTAAAAGTTCGAAAATGAATCCAAGACAGCAAAACTTGCCTTTTTCGATGGAACTGCATACTTATACGCGTTATTTCTTACTTTTCAACTGAGTTTGCAACTTTTTGAAAAGGAAAAAAAGTTATTCGCGATCAATCCTTCTCAGCATGGAATTGTGCTATGGTATGCAACAAAGAAATGAATGGTATGGATTGTGTGCTAACAAAACTCATGCTAAATGCAAAATAAATGCTAAGCCAGCTAAATTTCCCTGTCGTATATATAATCAACGGTTTGAAAGGCGTGGGATAACCGACGCGCAAACCCGCGCGCCCTCTAGTACCAAGCGTTGACGGAAGTGACGCCATGTTTGTTCCTGTCTTCGAAATTCACTGACGCATTTAAAGGCATCCTTAACTTCTTGCCTATAATTAAGACTGTGTGCCTTTGTTGCACTTCAGCTCTGATAAAGTGACGAAACGAACATCTTCAAGTTTCTTTTAGCTAGGTTGACGGATTCAGTTAATTTTCAGTGCCGCTTTGGCCCGGGATAAGGCTGACACGCGTCTCTAACGGACCGGCGCCACGTTATCAGTAGGGTTAAACGATCAGGTTAACTAACCATGTTCTCCTTCGGGGTTTGTTCACCCTGAAGGGAAACACGGGTCAAGCACGTGTTCTCCTAGAAACGGGGTAATACACCCCTTATATAAAGACAGCGTATACCAAGCGTGTTTTCTAACGCACACTAGAATGGCCGTAAACAATGAAACTGAAGACATGGGCAGGCCTGGCGCGGCCATAGTCATAAACCCCGAGGGCAGGAGGCGCGGTTGTCACACAAGGTTAAACTTCTACTGCAAATTGCTAACAATGAATTGGTAACTGACTGTTATGAAATTCCCTGCTTTCTGCTATACTGTCCGTATTGTAAGTTACCTATTTAACGGACTAATGGAGCAAAGGCAGGCTCAATAAAGTAGACTTGTAAGCGAAACGACAAAATTATTAAACATTCCAGTACGTCGGACGGATTTGCAGCTCGCAACGAGCAGTTCTCATTAGTTACTTATAAGCCTCGCTCTTGTTGATCCCTAACGGTACTTGCCTTATGAAAACACAGACCTAGAATTCACAACGTCGCACTGTAAAAGCTCTTGTCCCTCATTCAAGCTACCTCCAATTACGGGGCTTAAAACAGAGTTTCTAGCAATGTTTGGCTCGTAAAACTAAAGTTTCCCAAAGTGCCATTACTTAATTGACATGATATAGTCAAGAGGCGCTCCCGACAGCCGACCCTAATGCGTCCCAACGTTGCCAATGAAACGGAAAACAATGCCCCTCTTAGCTAGCAAATAAGGCAATCCGGATGCTGAAGCTGCAGCAATATATATGTATACTGCCTGCCATTACTTTCCGGACGGGCCAGGAAAAACCTTTTCTAACTTTCACTTGACTCTTCTGGATTACTTTTCCTTGCAGGAGTTATTGAACAATTTTTTTTTGTAATGTTGCTCAAGAAACAAACTACAAAAAAAGGGCATCATGAGGTTTATATACTTCTGTACATGGGATAAGACAAACTTCCATTCCAAGAGGCAGGTCTTTGGGGAGGATATAAATAAGAAAGAGTTCAAAGTTGTAGAAGCCCCGACCGAAAACTAAGCTCGGGGAGCAAGATGAAAAGGAAAAGAAAATCAACTCCGCAGCTATGGATTTACAACTTTTAAGACTTGGCTTGATTGTTCCTGCAGCCGAAAAAGTAAAAAAAAAATTTTTAACAAGTTGCTGCAGCAATTCGTTCACTCGGCCTGGGATACAACTGTCATTAATGTAATAACACCATTTTGATCAAGCCTCCCCCTAGTGCCTTATACCTATCGCCCGATGAAGTTTTTGTAATTACAGCGCAAATTAAGTAGGAGATCCATGTTCGGCCCCCGAAGACAAAAAGCAAAGGGGGTGAGGTGGGCAAAGAAAGCATTTTGCCCAGTAAATGAGACTCCCAACTTACTGAGGACTGTTAACACGGCGTCAGCACGTATAGGCTTAATCCCGGATCCTACTTTGGGGCCCACTTGGCATTGGTATTCCGCGTCATCTTCGAGCTTAGCTTCCTCAATTCTCAAATTATGTTCACCATTAGCTTCGTCGCCTAGCACCGCGTACCTTGTGAAGCCAGGAATCGACCGATCAAAGCCTGCAATGAAAAAACACATTTTTTAATGAATATAAACGTGTTTTTAGAAAATAAATACTAAAATATTTCACAAAATAAATATTAAAATTTTTCATAAAACGAAAACATGAATAATTACATAATAAAAAAATTAAGAAATACAACACGACAAGAATACAATGTACTCTCAAATAACAAGAGTAGCAAATTAATGCTAATAAAAGAAAAATGAAAAAGTACGAAAAGAAAAACATGGGATTTTACAAAGAATAAAAAAAGTAAATGCGCTTTCCTCCACTTACGAACGAAAAATCCATTTTGAGAAAATGCGCTTTTCTCCCCGGAAAGTTTCTAAAATTTATCAAAGCACAATGGGGTGCATAATGGGCTTCTACAACCTATTTACATATATAATACCTCCTATTACCATCAACCACCTTAATCAAACTTAATCTACGAGTAATTAAATCTACCCAAGCGTATTTTCTACCATTTCTCACTTCTCACTTTCTATTCCTTCCTTTTTTTTCCCTTCCGAAATCTCGTCAACAGTAGCAGCACCAGGCTTGTTAAAACGTGTTCATTAACATAAAACGGGAATACACCCGCCACCAACAATGAACTTCATTTCTGGGCAAACATTTTTTGGCACTTCATTTCCATTACGGCAGCACAAAACGAAACGTAAGTTATCACCGAAAAAAAAACGAGTCCCACAAATTTTTCGCGGTAATGAAAAAGGCATTAAAAGATGACTAATTTTGCCTTAATAAAGCGTATTTAACGTGCCATGTGTGTACGCTTGTGTGCATATGTATGTGTGAGTAGTCAAGGAGAAGTTTTCACGTTTAGGACAGGTGTCGGGCCAGTACCACGCCAGTTTAGCACGGTAGTCCTTTCGCTTCCCTTTTCCCTCAAGCATTTAGAACCCGTGTCGTAAAATCTGTCATAAAACTGCTCAGGAAAGGGACTCCGGGAATACACTCGCATATTCCGCTCGTTCCACCATATTTTGTACGACTAGTCGTCCATTTTGGCACTCGGTATACGCAGTGTACTGTACTTTACGTTAAACGTGGAGAGTGAGAGGAAAGAGTGGGGGGAAGGGGGGAGACGTGTCAAAAACCCAAGTGCTACTCATGCGATTACCATAAGGTATAAACGCATGAAATGCTGTTCCTTTCTAAAGCCCATCTTCTCCACAAATAAACGATTTCATGTTCTGAACCTCTGCGTATTCGTCACGCTCTTTAAATATTAATTAACTTCTTAAAGGAAAGATTACTTTCCCCTACCGTTTTGTTTCGTTTCTTGTCGACCTTAAAGGGCATATTTAAAATCCTGACTCCATATGACTACACAACACGTTACAACGAAGATTGATCACCTGCATAAATTATAGCTAAATCCCCTCCCCTCGCACCCATTTTTTCTTCAAAAAGACTGAAAAACAATGACAAAAGTCAAGAAGGACGAAACAACAAGCTTTCTCCCCCCACCAAAAAAATCGAAAAAATGGGCATGGAAAATCGGTTTGGGGTAAAGCATCCATCTTCGTCACGTTTGACATGCTATTTTAAACCCACCAAACTATCCGCCGTTATAGGCAAACACTTTCACACCATTGCCTGTCCGCAATGTCGGTTGCCATTATTTCGCTCTTTATTTTCAGTGCAGACTTAGGAAATAACACCCTGCAGTTTTTCCCGAAAAGACACATCTCCATCTCTGTTTTCTGCCTGTCCTGGCTTAAACCCCTCCCTCCTCCCCCCCTACGACACCTTGGGCTGGCTTCACTTCCCGCCAACAATTCAATTAACGTGTTCCGCCTCCCAATATAAAATATGTTTCCATGTCATCTGACTTTGTCGGCAGAGACAACGGGGACTGAACTTTCAAGTCGACAGGCGAATTATGAGCAGCTAAATCATAGCCATCCATCATGCAACCACCCGGTGTCGGGAAGGGTGGGGGGTCACCCACCACCTTCAACAAAACCCCAACAAGCAATATATACGGACACCAATTCCACAACTCCGGGGTCTATCTATCCTATAGTAACACTTTTTTTATTAGTTTCTTTTTTTTATTTTTTTGCCAATGCTGTCAGTATAAATCAACGTTACCATGGACTTGCACTTTTATATAGACTTCGCGTTCCCTTTACGTCGACTTAATCCCATCTTAAGGTTCATTACACGAACGTCTTTGGCATGCTCATGTACATACACTAAACCTGAATGCTCCCCAATAGCTTCTTCAACAGGGGACTGGGGAGATCTATGCAGCTCTCGTACACAATTAATAGGACTAGCAAGCAAACGCTCTACTCTACTTTGATCTCTGACTCGCTTTCGGAGGACCTACAATTTGTTTTCGTGTTCCGAAACTCCCTTTGCTCGTTTTTTTTGTACCTCGCTCCACGTGATTTTCTCCCTGCGTCAATGAACTAGGATTCCAGGAAGTTGATCCAGAATTTACTACAGGGTCCTGAATGCGGAATAGGGTTAGCCGGGTATTCCGCTCACCGCTGTCGAGGAAACCTTATGCTGCTTCCGCTTGATGGGAAATAAAAGGGAAAAGATGACACGGAAAGGTGCAATAACGTCTATAAATATATGGACTATATTTTAGCCTACTTCAGAGGTTGGGAGTATTGATCCTGTTTTGCAGGGTAAATAAATGGAATATTTAGACGGTAGGAGTACTTGGGGCCATCCAAATGGGCGAAACGTCCTCATGAAAGCGGGTCTTACTTTACGTAACCTCGGGACAAGGCAACAAGATTTACGAAATTGGAGACTCAGCGTTCAATTTTCAAAATATAATCTTCCATGCCCGGCGCGCTCTCTCTCTCCATCTCTTCTCTCTCTGTAGCTGTCTTATTTCCCCGGAATGAGGGGATGACAAGCATCTCGGAACACCAGACAGAATAATTGGACGACATTAGAAGTTGGGGGGCGAGTCCTCCAGGTCAGAGAGGTCAAGAAGTTGGCTAACAACTTTTCCTCTCCATCTAACTTTTCCTCCCAGAAAAATTGCCGTTGGCCTCAGCATCGACGCTTTCCTTCCTGAGCTTTTCAACAACCACAAACAGCTTGATACCCGAAGAAAAAAGAGAAACGGCCAGTATATCTCCGGTCTTAAGTCAAAAATCCAAAGGTCGAAAGATTTAGTATCGATCTCCCCCAGGGAAAAATTTCAATGTCTTTTTTTATGTACCTGAAGTCGTACTGTGACAATGTGTTACTAGAAAATTCGCCGTTCTATTAAACTTTTCTTTATTGTAGTCGAACTCGGATGTAAGAGGCATTAAGGGCCCGGTATACATAAACCCTTTAAGGGCGAATAACATGGGAAGATTTCAGACACCATAATTTGAAAACGGTCAAAATGTCAAAGATATTGTTTCGATAGTAAAGTTGCTATTAGTGATGACTAGTACACAACATCGAGTTTTTGTGAAAAAAGGAGTTTGATACATTTGTAAACTTTGACTGAATGTGTGCTACTTTCTTATTATACAGAAAAATGGAAATCGGGCAATGTAGTGCACTAGCTCTGATTTTTTTAAGTTTTATGATAAAGAGAAAAAAGATATGTTTGGTAGTTTTTGTGATATTGTGTATGAAATTTCAACGTTTTGTTAGATTTTATTATGCTTTACCGCTGTCCAGAGTTTCTGATTGATTTCGTTTTGCTTCAGTTATAAGTTACTTGAGCAGACCTACCTTCTAAGAATAAAAGCGTGTCCCTATCTTTTATTTTTAAAAAATTTCGGAAGTTGTGTATACCGGGGCCTTAAAGGCCAGGTCTACACTGTAGAGGAATCGCTTTTGCAGAGCTAGACATCGTGACACAGAGGAGTCATCTTCAAACTGGGTTACATATTACGGTCCCTTACATCAGAGCTCATCTGTTCCCCTCACTTATGCTTTAATGCTTCCGTGAGCAGCACAGACCCATTAGACTTCCTTTTTCTCTTTTACTTTGTTATCTCCGGGACTCTTTCATCTACTGCCTGTCAATGGAAGATTTGTGTAGGGAGGTGTCGTCCCTCACTGTCCCATCGGTGACCCTTCCGTGACCCGTTCGTCCCCCTGCATCGCTGCATCCCCCCCTAGTTGGCTTCGTTTGGCTTTGGCACGGGACCCCAATCGATCGTTTTCTTTCTGCTAAGTCGAGCAACTCAACCACCGGGGTCCCCCCTCCTCCCTCTTTTTCCTGCAAAATTCCGCGGACTTGGGTTTCGCTATTTCTTCCGCGAAGGGGTCTTTCGACTCCCACCTCGTTATATGACCTTTTTGGCTCGACTTGCCATCTTTTTTTTGTTCTTGTCCCCCCTCACTCAGGGTTACACATACATACACACTCACTTCTCGAAGAAAATCTTTCCTTTAAGCCCCAAGATGAAGACTTCTCTATTTTTTTCCCTATGGGTTACCCTATGGGCAGCCACTCCACCTCCGGGGAATTTACAGATCCCGGCTTCAGACGTGCAGCCATGTGGGTTATGGAGGGTGAAAGAAGACGCCAACAGACAAGCTGAACGCAGCACAAGCACGGCCAAGGACACACAAACCTTCGCCCCGGCTTGCCGCGCTTCCCCTAACCGAAGCAACGACACCGGACCCGGCGAGATAAATACTGGACCGTATAAACAAAAAGCCCCTAAAAGGATACACAGTAATACGACCAGAACGAAAGGGGGAGACGATTTTTTTTCCGGATTGCCTCTGTCATCAGTATATAAGGCTATTTTTGTTCCTATTTTTTGTGTGTGTCTCGTACAGGCCTGTGAAAACCTTATTACTGCCCCTGGGAAGAAAGTATACGGATGATACACAACGATTGCATGTACGCTCCAATTTAACACATCTTCCCAACATCTACCCCCCCCCGTTAAGTCTATGTCACTCCTCCTAATAAGTCATTAGTTCCAACTAACCGGAAACTCCCCCCTTAATGTAATCTCGCTCTAGTTCGCCCCCGAATCTTCCTAACTTTTTCATTTCTGCTGGATTGCTGCTCCACTACAGAACCCAGAACAAAACATGAGCTACAAAAATCCCTGACTCACATCATAGAGACAACGCCGAAAGGGACGATCTACCAAGCACACACAGAGAGAAAAAAATTTGAAAAGTATTTAAACGAAGCTCGTTTCACAGCCAGACACGCATCTTTTAGTTAAGAAGCTTGGAACGGGGCTACAGTTGCGTCAAAGGCAGTAAACCCGGGGAAGAGGAAGGCTGTTATTCAAATCCGAAAATCAGCACGGGCCCATTTGTCAGCTGCTCCATTTCGCAAGCTGCATAGAAGATGAGAAAGCAATAGATATACAGCATCCTTACCCCACCCAACCTCCTACATCACCCCACCTTTAACAGCTCGGAACCGCCCCTTTCGGCCAAAGAACCGACAAAAGTGTCGGTTTTTGCGCTCCACTTTTCAGCAAACCGAAACCCTGTTGTAAAACGGGTATAGATCAGCAAAAACGATGCACTTTAAACTGATTAGCATCCCAGTAGCTGGAGCAAATACAGCCGACGATGACTTTAAGTCTTTTATATACCAATTCTCATGTTTATGGCTTAGAAAGGGAAGATGATAGGGGAGGGGAGGTTATCATCTTCAATAACTACCTCCATTGAAAATTTTCGGTGGGAGGGACTATATATTTCTGCTCGAATGCCCATGGTGATTAGCGTTGACCAAAAAGGGAGCCCAAAGGGAAAAGGTCAGTAACGCATCGCTCTCACGTATGTCACTTGTGATTCCGACGACAATGTTTCACTTGATTAGATTGTCGTTAGCCTTAAAAATCCTTCGCGTTCTTCAAAGGCTCCTTTTCTCGCCGAAAGGCGGCTAGGTTTACTTTGTGTGTGTGTGCACTTTTTGCCAACGGAGGTCATTTCAGGAGTTGGACTGGTAAAGCTGGGCAATAAATTCACAATTTGTTTTTCCTTCAGATCTATTGGTTAAACTTGCAAGCGGACCCCCTTGTAGCGCCATCATCTTTTTTTCACCGGGTTCAAAGTTTTAATCCAGCTGAACTTACTGTGCCAGAGCGTGAAAGACCACCTGCTCCACTATTTCAAGCTATTTTTTTTAGCATCTTGCCTCTATCTCATTCTTTCGCTAAGGGGAAAAGAGAAAGAAAATATGAGACAGATTTTTGTTAGCTCAGGAAAGACATCAACCTCGCCGAAAACTCTCAACTGAGATATGTTTGGTTATGGGCCGAATATATTCGTGTATAAAGTTTCGTGGCCCCCTTTGACGCCGGTCTTGTGTTATGATTTTCGGTTCCTTCCCAGAGACCTTATACAAACACATATGGCTACTAGATAATACGTCGCTTATAACAGTACCCTTCGTTATAAAGGAATGTTACCCAACGTTGGATGTTTAGAGATATAAAAGTGATTACCATGCTGTTCTTATTCTGGAACGACTAATGCTCCTGTAGTCGGTAACAATGAAGCGCCATAGCAGCCTCTCCTTTTGCTATGCAATCATTGTTCATTGTTGCGAACTTGCAGTTGTCGCACAATAATGAAATACCACAAAGTATTTCACCTTGCCACAGCTCCAACGCTAATGCTCAATAACACAAACAGGACAACAACAACTTTGTTCTATTTTACTTGACTGAAAATTATATTACTTTTAAATTGGTTACATCTTCCTAAGCTTCCGCCTATTGAATGTTTCTTGTATTCTTTTTCAAAAATGTTAGATTTCAGACAGCTGCACAATTTTCATTTACTTACATGACTAAATTTGGTAAAAGAGTATAAAGCTATCTGAACTCGTAAACTTGTTTACCTCATCAAAAGATAAAATAAATAACATCAAAAGATAAAATAAATAACATCAACTGATCAAATACAAATAATAAAAATAAAGACATTTTTTATAAACAGTACACAAAGACACTACATAAATTCATTTATCTCCATCCTAGTGTAGTATTGCGCCTATTGTTGGTTTCGTTCCACTGCTTTTACAGTAATTAGATTTCCACAACTATTAAACTTTACAACAAATACAAACAAATGTAATAACAGAACAATGAATATAAAATAGCCTAATACTAATTCAACCTCTTCCAGTCTTAGTACCATTTAATTATTAAATATAAGACGCAGTAAGAAGCTACTGCCTACACTGGCATCAGGAGCAAAAAAACCTACAAAATAAATACATTAAAACTAAAAATGACTTAAGACAGCTACAACTAAAATAATCTTCCACAAGTCAATCGCTTATTCCAGTCTCAGTAAAACGAAGCATTTAAGAACAGCTTTCGGCTCAAATGGCATCGAGAAAATAAAATCTTTTCAACTGAAACTATAATAAAGCACCCAGACATAATTCTCATTCCACCTTTTATTATACCGTTGTCTTCAATTTCATCGTCGATTAGTTTTTCTTAAAAAAATAAACTAAATACTGTAATACTGTAACGTGTAGAAGAGATTTGTGAACACACAAAATACACCAGCTGATTCTGCCTTGTAAAATGTATACTTTTCTTGAAATACACTCATGCTTTGGCAGAGGCGGGACTAGTTTATCTCGCTTCATAACATTTATCGAAATGGGAAACGCTTGTCTAAACGAACGACTTGAGCAAAAAGAAGGAATGTGTAGCTCAATTTACGGTTTCGGGTTGTTTTGCCATATGGGAGCAACATTGGTTAAACCTGTAACCTGTCCTAAACAGTTCCGACGAGCTGGAATGGATGTAGTATACACACACACACCTTCGCGTTGTTGCTTCTCACGCACGTCTCTGTCATGTATGTATGAAAGGCCTCCCCCCCCATCTCCCAACACAAACCTTAACCTACCTTACTGTAACGCGTGCTGTCTCCTACGCCCGAAGTTGGTAAATACCGTCAAGAAAATATTTATCTGCTTGCAGCCAACTAATTACTCGCCCTGCTGGTGTCAGCGAGTGTATCTTTCCCATCCTTATATATTTTGTTCTTTTCTTTTTCGTCTCCTGGTTGTAACTACCTTCTGTGTGTAAAAAACCCCCCACCACCCTTTAGTCTGGGGAGCAAATCAGCTAAATAGCTCGTTCCCAAACGCAAAAACATGAGGCAGCCAAGAAAATATAGCGAGTCAGGCTCCCGGAATCCTGCCAGTCTTGCTGCGTGGTGTGTAGCCTATTACTTTTAAATGAGTTTTCTAGCCACAAATCCTCCTTCTTAATTACTAGTTTCTTTTGTCCTGGCCCCCTGAAATTGTCCATAAAACCGAGTTCCCTAACTACACACAAAATAGCCCGTCTTATTTAATACGAAAGAAAAAAGCGAGCCAATACTCCACCAAAACCGACACAAAAAAAACAGCCCCCCCCCCCTTTCTGAAAGAGAAAGACACTTGTTCAAACGTCTTGAAACAATTAGCTTCCTCGTGGGGAATTTCGCTTGGCGGCCATGATACATTACAGCAAACAATGCTTGTTCCCCTCGCAAATAAAACACTCAAAATAAGAAAGAAAAGAAAGAGTTGAGATCATCCTCCGAGAAGAGCAACTCCCAAAAAATCTAATGGATTATGTGGGACGGGTCACATAGTAACATCCCGTGGGAGGTCCGGCATCACATTTCTCTTCAGCCTTGTTACGGCGACTGTATATATGTGTACAATGTGTATGTGTAGTACGTGTTTACTTTTAAAAAAAAGAGTTATGTTTTGTCTTTTCTTCTGATCTCGGCTTGTTTTGTTTGTTTGCTAATGCACAACAGTGCATGACACGTTTGTGGAAGAACGACGACATGGCGACAAGAAAAGTTTCGTTGTGCCCTTCCCGGTTTCCAAGGCATAATTGGAAGGGAAGCGAACAAGATCTCTACACACATGAATATGACATGTGGTGCGGGGGCCTGGGGAAGCAGTTGACAGTTGCTTGGACGACAACCGGTTTGAAGAAATCTTGTGGGCCTTTATAGATCTATCTCCCCGCGCGACTATGTAAAACGAGCTGATGAGCTCCATATGTGCTCCATGTGGTGTCTTCCATGACGACGACGACCTGTTTCACCTCTTGAACCCCCACTAACCACCACCAGGCCCACATGGCTTTGCTTGGGTCTCCCTGGTCAAGTGTCATCATGTGGGTTTGTCTTTCTCCCCCCTATGATGACTACTGTTTTAGCGCGCAGTACTCCCAACAATGAAAAAAAGAGCGCGCCACCAGTCTCGGTATGTGTATGGATGGGTGTAAAAGTTGGGGAAAACTCGGGCAACATGGAAATGTATCACAATCCATAGAACTCAGCAGGGGAGCCTAGTTCATAACGCTATAAAAGTTGTTTTTTTCCTTTTTATTTTGTTGGACTGGAAAATGCAACCCAAAACGCAGAGAACATGGGAGGAATATAGAGAAATAAAGTAAAATAAAATGGGATAAAATGGCACAACAGGGTGGAGTTTACCCATGTCGCTTGACGTTAGGAGCTTGAAACATTTGCTTTGGGGTTCCTCTCTGAAAATAATAAAAAGAAAAGTTCTAATCCTGGGTTAGAAACAGTGTGTGTGTTGAGCCTTGGGGGTTTTGCTACTATTTTTTTTTCGGAAGCTTTCACACAAATAAGTTGGCAGCTTTTCGGGAAAGTTGGCTGCTTTTACTGAGCCGCTTTACGAGTCATTGATTTATCAAATTGCCACGAAATGACTTTTACATGTCTTTGTGGGGTACAACACTGGGATGATACCGACTTCAAAAGTCAGACTAGTGTAATTTGGGAAGAAAAATGGGGTTACCATTAACTAAAACCATTTCCAATTAAATAAGGGTACTGTAAGAAAAATCTTTAATACTATTAAATACTAACGAAAACTCAATATAGTAAAAATATTGCTGTATGTAATTACGTGGTATAAGGTGATAATAATTAACACTATGATAAATAATTCCCACATCAGCGACATTGTTATAATTCGTTTCCACCTAGAAATGGTATTCAGTTAAATATGACTAATTTTTGGAAAAATCTAACTAACTAACTGATCAGAAAACTAAAGTTTTTTATATATTCCCGACGTAGGCTGACGCCTATTGTCGGTAGCGTAGGTTTACTATACATTGTTGTCAGCACTTATATAAATAAGTCTGACTAACTAACGTTTTAAATTGGGCTCCTTTTGATCAGACGATTCTTAACTTGAAAGCTGTGTTATTTTCAGCATGACAGGACACAAAGTACTGTATTTTAAATATACGAGACGAGCCGAGTATGAGCGACATTAATTCGTTACTTCTGATGTGAAAGGTGTTACAATGAAAACTGTACCTAAGAAGTTATCGTTACTACTATTTACATTTGCAAGCAATTAACTAAATTGCCATGCCACTTGTATCTTGTCTCTTATTCTAAGAAATTATTTTAATTTTTAAAACGCCGGAAACGAATTTTTCCCAAATACGCTTATAAACGCGACCTATTTTCTTTGTTACATTATAAACCCAGTTAAACTATTCAAAAGTTCAAATTTTAGTGTTACTTCCACCTTAAGTTTCAAAAGATCGTAGTCGGACGAAAATCATTTAACGTTCAAAATTTCGAGACTTTCTTTTAACATTAAGAACTTTAAAAATCGAACGAAAAGTTCGACAGGGAAAACTATCTAACGACTTTCGTATTATAACTTCGACTCCTTCGATTTCCTTGCCTGTTTTCAAAACGTTAAAGAAAATCAAAGGTAATTGCCAATGTCGCCGTAATTCGGCCTTTTTGTCCCAATATTACATTAAATTATGCTACAGTGGTGCACAAAAAGAATACGCCATGATTACCTTACAACTGACTTACACTTACAATCACCAAAAGTAACTCATGTAAGAACATTACAATTACACCTAATGACTCCACCACCCAAGCTTCAAATCTTATTGAAACGCGATAAAGCAATATAACGCCCCAGCCCCTCACATAAGACCTTATTGCTCCCTATTTTTAGAACACACATCCCCAGGGTAGGGTAAGCCCCCTCGCTAAGAAACTAATCGTCTCAATAAAGTCTTTGTGAATAACGAACGCCAAGTCCTTCTGTAAAATTCACGCACTTGTTACCAAGGAAAAACTACCACTCCTACTTCTCCATTCCTTCTAACGTCAATTCCCTAACATCACTAACAATTAATCTCAGTACCAGGAATCAAGTTCACTGCACTTAGTTACTAGTTCAATCTCCGTAATGAATACTTTAATCTCGGTTATGATCTATACCGTAGATTAGTATCGCCACAACCTCCTATCTTGGCCAATACTGGCCTCGGAACCTCCTACGTTTTCACCCCCCAACATAACAATTAGTCTTCTTCAAATCTTTCTGAATAGTTTCTCTCTCTTTCTCTCGGCGGTCTTTTATCTATAATTTATCTTGAAAACTGGCGGGGGGATCTTAAATAACGGTAATAACGTTTCTTCTTCTTTCGTCCATTAATCAAAACTCTGGCCCCGGCACCCAAACTTTACCGTGTGGGTAGATAACCCATCGAAATCATTAATACACAATCTTGTCCTTTGGGTGTCTTTGAATTCATAATTTCTCCCCTCCCACTCTACCCCAATTCCCCCCCCCCTACCCCCCATCACCCTTGCGGATCTTGCCATCCAAAACAGTCCCTTTGACTCCGGGGTTGCCGCATCGTTCCCTTCCAGTTCCTGCTTCAAGTTTTGATTGACTTCTCATCATCATCGCAAGACAAGCCAACTTGCGAGCTACATTTGACTTGCAAATGACTTCTTCTTTCTACTCCCCCC